>OX579633.1:42244219-42282213 GCA_951230915.1 Antitrichia curtipendula
ATTGAGAATGACAAGGCAGGCCATGAACGACACAGCAGTCTCTTTACGCAATGACAATATTCATTCCCTATTGGATTCATGTCCTATGTATTGAAAAAGCCCAGCAGGTTCAGAAAGGGGTCAGGATGCTTTGCGTACTGGAGTTGGTCTCCCAACTGGTCTCCCAACTGTTGAAAAGTCACCAACACTGGGATTGAGGGCCAAAATAAAGGAATCATGCGACAAGCTTGAAACTGGACGGGGTGATGATGGATTCCCACTAGTTGAAACGCCACTCAAACATGGCCACACTCAGCTCCCAAAAGGGAACAGAGGACTTTGTCTGTCAACACTTCCCTCTTTCATTTCCTAATCTCTTCAAAGCTCTCCAATTGGGAGGAGGGATCTTACGACGATTATGAAACTGGAAATCCCGTAGCTACACAAACAGAAAATACAGCCTTCAAATACTGAAATTTTTTTGAAAAGCAAAAAACATTCGGTAATTGTGGAGGTTCACCAGCACACACAGCTCTCTGCACTTCCATAGGTGTCATTTTCGAAATTGGCACAGTCGTCCCAGTCAAAATCTCCAAACATACCATCCCAAAACTGTAAACATCACATTTGAACGGGTAATTTTCCTCGAGTTCCACATTCTTTGCCGTTTCAGCATCAAATATATCGTTGGTATTCAAATACTTCATCAGTTCGGGAGCCATCCATCTGGTAGCACCCACGTTTGGAGTCATTGGAGATTGTGTCATACTTAAATCCTTCGTTCGCGACAATCCAAAGCCCGACACTTTCACTTGCACGGACTCATAGCCATCCCCGTTCGGTGACTTCATACAACGCACCAAAATGTTGCGGGAATTCAAATCTCTGTGCAAAACTTTCATCTCATGGAGGTAATCCATGGCCTCTGCGATTTGGAGAATGACGTCAAACTCTTCGAATACGGAGAAAGGAAAAATCCGAGTTCTATCGTTACGTAGTCTCTCTTTGAATAGCGAACCTAACAACCGACTCTCCTTCGCATCTGAAGGCAGAAAACGCAGCCTGAAACTCCAAGACGACCTCTGCAGACAGTGTGCATTCGAGCTCCGACCAGTGTACGATTTGTGCTGCGCGGATACTATTGTTACAACTGTTCCTGGATCCAATTAACAACAGCGCAAGTCCAGCACTTAAGTTAAGGTCACGATCGCCATCGAACGTTCCCATCAACCCCTGTATCCTGAACTTTCAAGAATTTCTTCTTCGAACTCATGTCTCTCGATCTCTCAAGGACCATCTTACAATATCAGCATGCAATCGCATGTTTCAATACTTCAACTTAATAACAATTCTCTGGCACTCGGCGTTCTACTCATTCCGCGATCACATCTGCTGGAGACATCAATGCATGGTTTTCCAAACAGAGGACGACGAGTCCTCATTTCAAAACGAAACGATGCAATCGTTATGTTTTCTATTCAGGCAGGTACACTAGTATTTCTGTCGATCTAAGTTACAGCAAGTTTTCTACCAAATCGCTACCAAATCTGGCTGAATAATCACGATGGAGGCAGAAAGGTGCAAATCTAGATCTGGCAGTCCTAGATCCCAAGTCTTGTCATGTGCCTGGACAGATGTTGGAGAAGTGAAGGAAGCTGATACTTCGAAAACTTGATACTCTCCCATGCAATGAACTTCCGCGCCAATATTTTCATCAATGGAAGCAATCAAGATAATAATATTGCAAGCAGCTATATATGGAACACTGGGAGTTGTAGTAATGACAGGTCTGTATATTTCATTTCAGAAACAAACTGTGACCATGAAACAGTAAAGACATGATCCAGTCATATTGTTTATCACTAGTGAGTGCTATACGTCTCAGAACAAGTTGGCTATATACTATGTTACTTAACATTTTGGGGGTGATAGTAACCAATCCCCTATGGCACATAAAATGTAGGTCAGAAACTACAAGCTCGATTGAGCCACCCGAAATGAAAGTAAAATTAGGCAACTGCACTGCTTCTTGACGCAAGAAAGGCCTTCCAGCTTGTACTCATGTCTCTCAGCTCCGGAAAAACTGAATCCGATTGTCGGTAGCGCTCGCACATGCAATTATAGTACACAGTGCCAGCAACAAGTGCTCTGATTTCGTGCCAGTGACTCCGCAAAACAGAGTTGGAAGCTTCTACCTCCAAATCCAAGATGGAAGACGCACATTCGTTCACCAAGTGTACGGCTTGATGAGTTGCCTGGACAAAAGACTTTCCTTCACAAGCCATCAGCACTGTGACCAGATTGCGAGGGTTTTTCTCTTGTGTGCTCTCCTTGTGGTACGAGAAGACGTCATTTGCGATGGCAACATATAAGGATGTTGCAATCGTCACTTTCTGCATGTATGGCTCCGATCTCATGACAGTCGGAATGTAGGTATCACTAGCAAACTCCGTCATTATTACAATAAACGACCCACCCGCGTTTGCAGCGCGCATGTTGGTATAGGCCTGCAAGTCTTGGACGCATGAGTTGTGGCCTGCATCGATATCAGCATAGCTAGCAACAGAGACCAGGAAATATTCATCGATACAATGGAGAAGCTCTTGGAACCATTCGGGGTTCGACAATGCCAATAACTCCCGACCCACCTTGCACATCATGGTCTCAATCAAGGTAGCAGGGCTGCCAGGGCTGTGGGGTGACTTTTGCTGACCCAAAACTGCAGTTAGATGATCAAGATATTCTTGCATTTTAAGAGGGCTCGAGAGAGCACTGCGGTCCATGCCATATGGTTCCATAAGACTCTTATCAGGATTGTCAAAAAAGAGATCATCCAACACAAAAAATAGCGCATAGTAAGTGGACAAGGCAACAAGACGGTCCAAGCTGATCACTCCAGGGTAACAATATCTGGAAAAGGAAAGGCCTTGACGGCAGTAGGAGTCCCAAGAAGTGAGATTCTCATACCGCTTCCCGTCTTGCTCGAAATAGTTTTGAACCTCACGCACATACTTGGCCTCCGCAAATGGCGGCATGCCTGCTATGACCATGGACAGCAAGGGTGGAAGCTTGTCATCTTCCTTTGAAGCAATCTTGACTGGAGAAGTTTGAAGCTGGGGCTCCATCGTAGTCACCACGCGTCTTGGTACGTCTCTTAAAGCTCTTGTTATCCTAGATGGTTCCTCCTAACTCTCAAAGCATGCTGCGGCCTTTTGAATGACAGAGAATCTGTCTGTGTAGGATATATATGTCCAACTCTGCATCCTCGGAATTTTTATGCGACAAGTTTAGGTCTTGTATAGGAGTTTGACTTTTAGTATTTTATTAAGCCAATGACTCTCATGTTACCGAATGGGGAGATTTCCAAGATCACTATTCAGCCTGTCCTTGAAGGTTCAAAACATTGGGCCAAGGACTCATATAATACCAAAAGGGATGATCATTTCCAAGGTCACCATCACGTCTTTTAAGGTTTATCACATTGGACTTAGGATTCACACAGTACCCAAAGGGTGATGGATTAGATGATTTTCAGCCCTTGGGGAGGGCTATCAATTCTCCAGGGTTCCCAGCACCTGGAACTGCGTCGCAGCAGCTGCCTGACGTGACACAAAGACCGCCTTGTCATATTAAAAAAAAAAAAAAAATTTAAATCTTCATCTTTCTTCATATTAAGATTTTTTTTTTTTTTTTTTTTTTTTTTTTCAAAAAATAAAAATTCTGACAACAGCGTTCTTTAACTGCCAGGGGAACAACGCCGGGAACTGGCCTGAAACGGCCCTCCCAGCCCCCCAAATCTCATCTAATGATATCCAAAATCATGAGCTCATCCTCCAAAAATAAAAACATTGGGCCTAATCACTATGTTTAAGAGACCTATTTTAGTTTGTTTAATGAATTTGTCCTTTGATTCCCCTATTTGTAAAAAAAAACTTGTTTTAATTTATTTAATGGTTGTATCCTTTGGTTCTTCTTCTGATTAAAAATACCATATTTTGATTTCCTTAATGGCTTTGTCCTTTGATTCCCCTTTTGTTTAAAATTTTTATTTTTATTTTTTTAATGGTTGTGTCCTTTTGGTTCTTCTTTTGAGTAAAGATCCATGTTTTGATTTGTTTAATGGTTTTGTCTTTGATTCCCCCTTTGTTTAAAAAATTTATTTTAATTTATTTAATGTTTGTGTCCTTTGGTTCTTCTTTTGATAAAAATACCATGTTTTGATTTGCTTATGGCTTTGTCTTTAGGTCCTCCTTTTGTTTTAAAAACTTATTTTATTCATTTAATGGTTGTGTCCTTTGGTTCTTCTTTTGAGTAAAGATCCATGTTTTGATTTGTTTAATGGTTTTGTCTTTGATTCCCCTTTTTGTATAAAAAACTTGTCTTAATTCATTTAATGGTTGTGTTCTTTGGTTAAAGATCCATATTTTAATTTGTTTAATGGTTTTGTCTTTGATTCCCCTTTTTGTATTAAAACCATGTTTTGATTTGCTTAATGGCTTTGTCTTTAGGTCCTCCTTTTGTTTAAAAATTTATTTTAATTCATTTAATGGTTGTGTCCTTTGGTTCTTCTTTTGATTAAAGATCCATGTTTTGATTTGTTTAATGTCTTTGTCTATGATTCCCCTTTTTGTATAAAAAACTTGTCTTCACCCCTAAAGGACCAAACACCGTTTTTTGACAACATAGCATTTTGGGGCAGCTCACCACGAATGGAATTTTTATTTTTATTTTTTGAAATTTTCACACAAGATGTGCCCAAGGAATAGCTTTAGGGCCCAACAATTTTCATAACTTTTGACCACATGGTTAAAAAGTTATGGTATGATATGTAGTTTTCATTGTTCGGCGGGCAGCCCGGGCAGCAAAAAAACTTCTTTAAAAATCATTTTCTAGAGAAATAAAAATTTGAAATTGGTTCTCTAGATTTATGTGCACAAGGAAAGCTTTGAATCATTCCACTTTGATTTATGAGATGAAAGTTATGAGGAATTTTAGTTGTGGTTAGTTTGCGGGTAGTTATGGAATCTCTACTCTAAAATAAACTTAGAAGTCCTTTATTTAACTCAATTTTCAATATTTTTGGAAAAAAATATAAACACAAGGTGTAGATTGTTTATTACAACATTACAATCGTTTGGATTGGCATTTTTCAATTCCATAATTAAATCCTTAACAATTTAGTGTTTTGAATCATTTTCTACTTCTTTCTTCTTACTATTTTTTTCCTATATGTTGTACAATTCCAAATGATCTGAAATTTTTCAAGCATGTAGCTAACTTGCTTTGAAGAATGAATCCAAAGAGTTACCACCATTTTGGACATTTTTTCATACAAATGTGACCATGTGAAGTGCAGCTGCCCGGTTTTTCACAGTGACAAAAAAAGGGTTTTTGTCACTTCAAATGCTAATATCTTGCAATCTACACGGTGGAAATTTCTGAAATTTTTCCGCATCTTCTCAAATTAGTTTACTACAAGATCCTACGGTTACATGTGTCCAAAAATGTTTTTTTTCCAAACTTTGGTACTTGTACTAGAAATGGTAGTTTGGGAGCGTTTTTTGTGAAAACATAGTCAAAAACCTTTAGGGGTTAATTCTTTTAATGGTTGTATCCTTTGGTTAAAGATCCATGTTTCAATTTGTTTAATGGTTTTGTCCTTAGGTCCTCTTTTTATTTAAAAAGCTTATTTTAATTTATTTGATAGTTGTGTCCTTTGGTTCTTCTTTTGAGTAAGATCCATGTTTTATTTGTTTAATGGCTTTGTCCTTAGGCTCTCTTTTTGCTTAAAAAAATTATTTTAATGTATTTAATGGTTATGTCCTTTGGTTCTTCTTTTGATAAAAAAAACATGTTTTGATTTGTTTAGTGCCTTTGTCCTTAGGTTCTCTTTTTGTTTAAAAAAATTATTTTAATGTATTTAATGGTTATGTCCTTTGGTTCTTCTTTTGATTAAAAAAACATATTTTAATTTATTTAGACTGGAAATTGACCCTACTTGTTGTCTCTAGCAACTAGGGATAAATCTTGCGTAAGTATACTTGACATCAATCAATTGGGTTTTGAATGACGTTCTGATAAAAAGGGTGTTTTTCATGGACTTACTCTTCAATCTTGAGAAGAGCAACCTCACTATCCAATGTTTCTGTCTTTGTTGGTGCCAATTGTGAGTGTTTGTTTATCCACCCTTGGTAAATAGACAAGCACAACTAGGCTCTTAGTTTATGTTCATATTTTAAGCTATTGGGTGCCTAAATGTGGTCCATTAAGCCTTCCAAGCAATGGATCTTTTTAATGCCCAAGTTTTTGCAAATGTACCACAAAATAATTAAAGATACAACTTCAATACAATTTGCAAGGTAAATTGGCCAAATGAAGTAGGCTATTGTAAAATCTTGGGCAAGATAAATCAGACCAAAACTAATAGCATAAGTTTATAGAATTATTTTTTCCTTCCTAAAAATATAAAACCCATAAAAATCGAGCACTCCTAGCTAAAGTTATGGGTAGATGAAGTTTAACCTTTGGAAGGCCTAATAAAACTTCATCTACAATTTCATTTTAGTTCCCTAATTTAACTTACTTTGAAATTTTCATGCATAGCCAAGTGTTGATTCCTACTCTAAAACCAAGTTTGGGCCTAATTGGTGGATTTACTTAACTTTTCATCCAAATACTCATTCAAACTTCATTCCTTCATATCTTTATAAGATTTTGGTCTTTTCTAAAGTTTAAGGTACTATTGGAATCCTATTGACTAGGTCTAAGAGTCTATATACTTAACCTATTCCTTCAACTTCCTTTTTAGTTTCTTAATTGGAGTTCTTTAGTTTTTTAAATCTCGGCTCAACTTCTGGCAATTAACTTATTTTAGACTTTTGTTAATTTTCCTTGCTAGAGGCTAATGCTAGCTTTCCGAAACTATTTTGGACTTTTATATTAGAAGTTATGAATGGATGAAGTTCTACCACTAATCAGTCTTTTAAACTTCATCCACTCTTTCCTATCCATCCTCAACTTAAAACTAACTTTTACTTCCATTTTTTTTTTCTAATTGTTAGTTCTTAACTTCCTATTCTTGTTCTAAATTAATAATTTTCACTACCTTTCATCCAAAGTTGTTCCTAAACTTCATCCTTCTATATCTTTTCCATTTGAACTCCAATTTTGACTTATTTTACTTTTTTGGAAAGCTTTAGACTTCTTCTCTATGATTATACTTTCAATTTTGACTTGACTTTTATTTCTCCAGCTCTTGTTCTTGGCTCTTGATTGTGTTTCTACTAATTTAGACAAATTAATTGAAGATTGAGAGTTTAGGACTTACCCTGGTTTTTGTTTTGTCTATGAGATGCTCAAATACTTCAAACTCCTCGTTTGCCATCGCATGTTGTAGCTTTAATATTTAGTTGTTGTCAAATTGTTTTTTTTTATGGTTTTTATAAGTTTTGAGAAATTACAAGTGATAGAATTCTTTTCCTTCTATTTTCCGTTCTAAATTCTTTCTCTATTGATTTCCACACTTATTCTACTCTTTTTGTATTTTCTAATCATTGACTTCTTTAAACTAGATTTTTTTGTCACCTATTTGACAATTTGGGCATCGCCCTTTTGTCAACAAAACGTATATAATTTTCTTGATGTACCTTCAACCCTTCTCTCTCCTTTTAAACCTCTAGCCTTGTTTACTAATTTCTCATTCTTCTTCTTTTTGCTTTGAGAGTTTTTTTGTATGTAAGAGTTTGAAAGAATTTGATAGTCGAGTTGATGCTACTTGAGGGTTTTCTACTTCTAATCAGTACTTTTAGTTTTTCTAATTCTCCTCTTCTTCTCTAATTACACTTCCATCTCCTCTAGTCTAAATTTTTGAAGCATTCTTCTACCAATTTCTAGAAAAATTTCAACTATTTGTTGTGCAGCTTTATGCAAGAATGTCTATTATTTTGTGATTTCTTTCTCCCGTGGTTTTGAAAACACACTAAATTCTCTCCAATTCTATTCTCACAAAGCCAAAGCTTCACTATGGGGATCAAATTCAAAGCCAAAACCACAAGTTTTTCAAACCAAAGTTAGTAGAACATAATGAAATGCTACACACATGTTAGTACAAAGATTGCTAGTATACAATAAAGGACCAAACATCATTTTTGGCAACATAGCAATTTTGGGTAGCTCACTACAAACAAAAATTTTATTTTTTTTCTATGAAATTTTTACACAACATGTGCCTAAGGAGTAGCTTTAAGGCCCAATAATTTTCATAACTTTTGGCTACATGGCTAAAAAGTTATTGTATGATATGTAATTTTCATTGGTCAGTGGGCAGCTCAAAACATTCTTAAAAAGTCACTTTTTTCATAAATAAAAATTTGAAATTGGTTCTTTAGATTTATGTATACATAGAAAGATTTGAATTATTCCATTTTGATCAATGAGTCAAAAGTTATGAGGCATTTTAGTTTGTGGGCAGTTATAGATTCTCTACTCTAAAATAAACTTTGAAGTCCTTTATCTTACTCAATTTCTAATATTTCTGGAAAAACATAAAATCACAGGATGTAGATTGTTTATTAAAACATTGGGATTAACATTTCTCAGTTCCATTAATAAATTCTTAATAATTTAGTATTTTGAATCATTCTCTACCTCCTTTTACTTACTATTTTTTCCTGTATGTTTTATAATTTCAAATGATCTGAAATTTTTTAAGCATGTAGCCAACTTGCTTTATAGAATGAATCCAAAGAGTAACCACCATTTTGATCATTTTTTCATACAAATGTGACTTTGTGAAGTGCAGCTGCCTGTTTTTTCTAGGGACAAAAAAAAGCTTTTTGTCACTTCAAATGCTATTATCTTGTAATCCACATGGTGGAAATTTCTTAAATTTCTTCCACATCTTTTCAAACCAGCGTACTACAAGATCCTATGGTTGTATATGTTCAAAAATGTTTTTTTTCAAAAATTTGGTACTTGTACTCAGGGTTGACCGGACGTCCGGATGTCCGGACGTCCGCGTCCACGTCCGGCGGACGTGGACGCTGACCCCTGGACGTCTTTTGACATCCCTGGATAGGCCGTCCGACCGTCCAGTGGACGGTCGGACGGCCTGTCGGCGCGGTTGGGCCGTCCAATCGGTCGGATTGTCCGCGCGGTCGGGAGGCTCACGGATAGTCCCGCGGACGGGCCCTCGGGCGGACAGGGCATCGGGCTCGCGGACGCGATCGCGCGGTCGGATCTTGCGGACTGGACGTCCGCGCAATCACGTCCGCACGATCTGCCCGTCCGATTCTGGGCCGTCCGATTCGCACGTAGGCGTCCGCATTGCCTGGTCCGCCTTCGGACGCCATAAATAGCGCGGCGGACGGCTCATTCCTCACAATCGTTTCCCTTGCGGAGTGGGTGATCCAGTGCCTCTCAGTGGCTCTGCGCGCCCCTTTCGTTTTGGTGCGTGAACGATTGTGCTCGGATACTGAATTGCACCAAATTATTTTGGTGATTACTTGGTTTTGAAGGCCTTGTTAACAACTTCACCTCGTTTCATTGGCAAGTGTCAAACATTTTGTTCAGTTGTTCTAAAGATTCATGTGAACTTTGTCATCAAATCATTTCATTTTAATCAAGGTTATCATACCTCGCAATAGTAGTTCAAGGTCCAGTAACAAAGGCAAATCCCAGGACATGAACTGGGGAGATTGGGCAAATCCAATGTGTATAGCTGAACCTGGATGGGAAGAAGAGCCCAAGAAGATTTGGGACTGCACAATGTGCAAAAAGTACGTCAAAATGATGCACCTCTCCAAAATGTGGTCACAAGAAAGAGCAGACAAACAAGTTCAACGCTGGGAAGGACAAATTTCCACGTGCGAGAGCCAACACTTTGTGCACCGATACGAGGAAGTAACGCGGTGCGCTGAGCTGCCTGATTCCAAACCAAATGTTATGAATTATTCCAACATGGCCATGGTTTGGGCACAGATTGTACTCCACAAAGATGTAGACTGGCGCACAATTTACGGGAAAAATGTTGACAATATGAAGCGCACTGACGCTATTATTTATACGAGTTGGACTCAACCGAGCGATTGTATGCGAATGTGGTCCAATCGAGGGCAGTTTGGATTTCCGCCGGTTGTATTGCCGGATGCTGAGGATGAATGGTCGGACGACGATGATGTAGAAGACAATCCAGCACCCGTAACATTTACAGTGGGACATGAGCGTCAAGAAGCTCGGGAAGACATCGAGTTCAATCAACAAATGCAAGAAGCTATGCGTAGAAGCATGGAGGATCGGGGTCCACAACACGGGCATGACAGGTTCTACCAACATGATCGTACTGCATCTGGTTCACAAGATGGTCAAAGGGTCTTACACTACGCTAACGACCCTCGAGGTACTTATTACAACCCAGAAAGAAGCCATGGTACCACACATGATTTTGGATCTAGCCAAGGAGGCTCCCAATACTTGTCCGGATCTACTACGGGTGGTTTATATGAGCGTCACACAGGCTCTCGTCATGTCGAACCAAGGCAAGGAAGATCTCAGCACCGTGATGTAGTTCCTCCTCCAACTTTTGGAGGTCCTTACTATGGAAATCCCAATCAAGGAGCTACGCCAAGCGACTATGGATGCACTTGGGGCGGAGGACCATATCTTGGCACTTATGGATCCGGTTCCACACCACCAAAACGTAGAGATGACATCCATTCAGATTCCGAGTAAAGTAGGTAGAGCTATTTTAGTCGTTGTCTCACAATCGAGTGGGCCTTGGAATCTTTTGCCATTGGATTATGGAGTGTGGCAATCATAGTACAAAAATATTGGCATCTCGGCGAATAGCATTTACGTACTAAAATACTTTGATGTAAATATATTGTACTAAAATGTATTTGGACGTTAGTACTTGGTATCATCATAGCAGTATTGTTCAAGTATCAACTGTATTGCTTTTCAATATAAAAAATATTTGCGTACGATGAAATTCTATTATCATTATCCCCTAAATGTTTTTGACTATGTTTTCACCAAGAACGCTCCAAAGCTGCCATTTCTAATACTAGTGTCAAATTTTAGAAATAAAACATTCTTGGACACATGTAACCATAGGATCTTGTAGAAAACTTGTTTAAGAAGATGTGGAAAAAATTTCAGAATTTTCCACCATGTGGATTGCAAGATAATAGTGTTTGAATTAACAAAAATCCTTTTTTTGTCCCTGCAAAAAAACGGGCAGCTACCCTTCACAAGGTCACATTTGTATGAAAAAATGTCCAAAATGGTGGTTACTCTTTGGATTTATTCTTGAAGGCAAGTTGGCTACATGCTTGAAAATTTTCAGATCATTTGGAATTGTACAACATATAGGAAAAAAATAGTAAGTAGGAAGAGGTAGAGAATGATTCAAAATACTAAATTGTGAAGAATTAATTTATGGAACTGAAAAATGCCAATCCAACGGTTGTAATGTTGTAATAAACAATCTACACCCAATGTTTTTATTTTTTTTCAAAAATATTGAAAATTGAGTTAAATAAAAGACTTCAAAGTTTATTTTAGAGTTGAAATTCCATAACTACCCTTAAACTAAGAATCCTCATAACTTTTGACTCATAGATCTAAATGGAATGATTCAAAGCTTCCCATGTACATATAAATCTAAAGAACCAATTTCAATTTTTATTTTCTTAAAAAGTGATTTTTGATGAAGTTTTTTCGCTGCCCGTGCTGCCCGCCAAGGACTGAAAACGACATATCATGCAATAACTTTTTAACCATGTAGTCAAAATTTATGAAAATTGTTGGGCCTTAAAGCTACTCCTCGGGCACGTGTTGTATGAAAATTTCAAAGAAAAAAAATATAAATTCCATTTGTAGTGAGTTGCCCAAAATCGCTTTGTTGCCAAAAAAACCACTTTGGTCTTTTAGGGGTTATATGTGTTCAACATTGATTATACAATTTTGAACCCAACCATACCAAGCTAACATCCATCAACAATAATTGTTGCATTGCACTTCTCATCCAAGGATTTCAAGCAAAACATATGATGAATGCATAAATAGATGGTAGACATTGAACATTGGAAGTTTCAAAACACACAAACATTTCAAAACTTTATATGAATTATAAGGGTGCACATATATTGGCATACATTGATGGTGCATATATATACTAGATAGTTTGCAAACAATCATGCAAATTTATGTACTCACCTCTACATTTACCTAATACTTCTATAGTTCTATCACTTCTATGTCGTTCACTAACACCATAGACACTAATATGAGTGGCGGAAGTGTTCATCCGGAATACACCAGTTGTAATTATTGGTAAGTCGATGGATGATTTCGGACAAGCTACTGCGAGAATCAATCACCGAATCACAAAGGCGCTCCAAGTAAAGGTGAAAAATCTTTGCCAAATCCTCATGGCTAAATTTTGTATGTCCTTCATTTTTTCGATATAAGCTCACATAGTCCGCCGACATGCAACCATTGTTGATGGCTTGAGCTATTCGACCAACCGCATATTTCTTCGATTTACGTGATAAATCCGGTATCATTGACACATCCGCATCTCTTCTATGCAAGTATGCAATAGAAGGGTCCACCCACCACCTCTTTTTCAAGGTCTCAGTCCGCTCACTCTGAGAGGTGAACGTGTACAAGGACTTCATTGGTTCATTACGTAAAGTAGTCATGCCCCAATCGCAAACTCCAATGTAAACACGTGACTCATCATTGGGAAAGTGAAACATAATGTTGTCCAGTGAAAGATCATTGTGCAAATGTCCAGCGCTGTGCACTGCATTCATGAGGTGCACCAATGCCCATGCAAGCTCTATGCGCTTCTTCCTCCAACGACCAAGAAAAAAAGCTTTCGTCACCTCTTCCGGGGTCGGTTGAGAATAAGCCAACCGAATGCCAATGTTATCGGGATATTCCTTATCCAATTTTAACATTTGCTTCAATGTTCCGCCATTCCACCAATACGAGTACCCTTCGTTTTGCGTTGCATGAACAGCAAAAAACCGGATAACTCCATCATGTGGAATTCTCACTGCCATTGACTCGTTTTGGTGTTCCAACCTTGCGAGTTGAGGTCGTGAGCGTTGTTGATGAGATACCTTCGCTGCGAACTCCCAAAATGTGGGTATCTCACGACATCCTTCAATTCGGACCCTCCAAATTGTTGCGTATCCACCCCTTTGGATTTGATCATCTTGTGGAATCAGCCTTGCTGTTTCCGGAAGCGCTAAGAGATGTCGTCGCCCACGTTGCAACTCCACAACTCCCTCATCACTATTCCACCAACTCACTGAACCTCGCCTATTTCGATTCTTTGCAAAAGGGGCGCACTGGCGAACAAACAAGTCTGCCCTCAAAATGACCTGTTCAAAAGCGCCATCACCGACGGGGTGTTGCTTCCCGTACTTCTCTAAGATCACCTTTGCATTTCACAATGCATCATGGACCTTGTTCTTCAAAAATTGTTGAAAGCCCTTACTCTCCATTTCATGAATCCAGTAGGGTACGTTTAAAGCATTCGTGAACTTCTGTGCCATATCTCCCTTGAATTTAGCTGGGCACTCGTCTTCATACCTCGCATATTTGGTATACAATGACGCAGTGGTTTCTGACTCATAAAATTTGACAATGCATTCAATGAGAAATGCTTTGCAAGCGAGAAAGAGAGCGTCCATACTTGCCTCACTGTCCGGCTTCACTCGTTTGTCCTTCGCAGCCTTCTTTGGTCTCGGCATCGTGATGAAATCACGTTTAGAAGTGCACTTGCAATTTGTAATCCACAAGGCAATATACGATTTGCCAAATGATCATACACGAAATGTAGAAAAAAAAAGCAACAAGTATCCCCTAGAAATCACACTCTTATCTTCCCTTAGAAAGGAGCCAATGGAGGATAAACCACCAAGCTCTCCGCTCTCTCTTGCATGACACAAGGGGGAAGATAAAAGTGAGGAGCGGACGGGTTGTCCGACTCTTTTATGCAAGGCGGACACCTCGACCGTCCGCTTGATCGGACGGACTCGACAAGGCGGACGGATGATCGTCCGCCTCGTCAGGACCATCCGATCAGGCGGACGCCACCCGTCCGACACATCGGACGGCCCCGGTGAATCGGACGGCCGCCGTCCGACCCTAAAATCGAAGGCGGACACCTCGCCCGTCCACCTGATCGGGCGGACGAGACGACGCGGACGGAAAGTCGTCCGCATCGTAAGGACCATCCGATCAGGCGGACGCCGCCCGTCCGACTCATCGGACGGCCCCGATGTATCGGACGGCTGCCGTCCGCCCTGGGCCGTCCGACCTGGGCAATCCGCCTGATCGGACAGCCCCTCTCAAGTGGAGATCAAATTGAGAGATTTTTCGAGGTCGTCCGACCAGGCGGATGGCTGCATCATCTGACTCCTAAAACGACCTCGACCAGCAAATAATGACAAGGATGGGAAAGACAAAAATCTCATCGAGATTCACTTTCTTACTTAAAGAACTTGAATCATTAAATAGAACTCCAACGGTTTTTTAATGCAATGATCTTCAATTTTATACACTAAGTCCTACATCCTAAACCCTATACCCTAAACCCTATACCCTAAAACCTAAATCCTAAATTGTACTCTAAAGTTACAAATGTAAGAAATCATAACTAATTAAAAATATGAAAACAAATGCAAATTAAGTTCCTCAAGAAATATATGGACCATCTTCAATTAAGAACTTAACTTGAGGATTCTGGATTGGGTTTAGGTGTTTCTTGAATTCATAGCACGCACAAGTTCGCAAATAAAGCTTTGAAGTCAATTTTTTAATTTCTTATGTGAATATATTTTGTTAAACAAATTCAACAATAGACTTTTTATGTAACTTTATCAACACCATTGTCCCACATTAGTTGAATGAATTTATACCTCAAAGAATTCACCAATGTGCAATTGTGCATGGAATTTAAAAATTAAATGTTTACTTCTCTAGCTTTTCTAAATTGGAATGTTTGGTCATTCAACCCTTTGAGGAATATTCACGTACGTCTTTCACCTTGTGCATTTTAGCCAAAATTTAGGCAATTGAGTTATGAATAAATGATTAAATGTGAAATGTTTAACCCCTACTTTTTAGGCACCTTGGCACCTTGCTTAACTACATTTTTTTGCGATGAACCTTTTTAACTAAAAGAGGCTACTCTAGTGATGGTGAATGTCTAATTTTATATGATAAACAATTGAGTTGAGAATCTAAAAAAAAGATTTTAAAAAAGAAACACTTAGTTTTCACTCATTAAAAAGTTGTTAGGTAGAAGTAGATTCAAGATCAAAGGAAAAATTAAATCATTAATAGCTCTAAGATAGTAAGATAGAATTGAAATATACTAATTTCCACTCTGAGATTATTCTAGCAAGGAATCTAGACCTCATGAAATTTTTTTTTTGATTTTAACTCTTAGAATTCAATTCAAAAATGAATACTTCAAGTTATTTATTCTAAAAGATACCAAAAAAACTCAGAAAATTACAAAAAATATTGAGGTCATAGGAGCCTGCCTAAAAATCTTACATCCATTTTGTCCCTCGATGGGACAATGGGACTTTAGAGAATTAGAGGTTAAACTCAAAAGAACTATACATTCATTTTTTAAAATTTGTGAAGTAGAAATTGATGCACTATTAAATGAAAAATAATACGCTAATAACTTTTGGAAGAATTGAAGAATTGTTAATCCCAATGAAAAAAATATTCTAATAGACAATTAATATTCTTTGATATCAATTTTGAATAAAGAATTTTGAATTCTAGAAACATAAGACAACTCTATATGCTTTTTCTAACTTCATGATTCTAAAACCGCAAGACCGCAAGTCCGCAACATATAAGTTATATAACTCCAAATGATTTTTGACAACATTATTTGACATTGAATGGGGCAATTTCTTATAAGTAGGTAATTACTATTTAGGTATCAATCTATACTATCATGACCAAAATGATTTTTTAATATTACATCAAAATATTATCACACATCCATCTTCAAAATACACTTCTAATTTGGACAACATTTATATGAATGACATGAACCCTAAACCCTAAATCCTAAATCCTATATTAGAACTTTGCATACAAATATCTTAGAAGATCGTGACTTTGATGCAATAGTATTATATAAGTACATAGCAATTGTTTCTAGTTTCATGACATTAAGTCGGATTTGGCTTACTTCGACAAATTTCTTCATAAAAACAATTATTTTAAAATTGAGATGTCTTACAATATATAGTAATATATGATTAAAATCCAAATAAATTTTTGAATATAATTAAATCTACGATCTATCATCAAAAATTTAGAACTATAGGTAGCATTTCATTTTGATCTTTCAAGATGGTCATTTCAAAATATCATTGAGATGTTTAATTTCAAGATTGCACCTAAAAATATGATGTGCACATTGAAGAATGAAGTTTGATGTCGGTGCCATGAGGAGTTCAATGTCTTTGAAGTATTCACATTGGATGCTTGTTGTCATGAAGGCACATTCTTTGGAGATGACCTGGCCATTTCAGGAATCCTATGCTGCACTAAATGAGAAAAAAACATGAATTGCGATGGTCCGATGGTCAGTCGGACCGTCCGCCCATCGGACAGAGGTGACCAAGCCACGGACAGGCCACCAGGCGGACGGGCGGTCGGACCGTCCGCCTGTCGGACGGAGGTGACCAAGGCGCGGACGAGCCACCAGGCAGACGGGCGGACAGACGGTCTTCGCTAGTTTTAAGGTATTTGAAAAAACAAAATTTTGATGGTGTGCACAACATGAATGAGCAAATTTGTATTACAAACTTAAAGTTCGAACAATGAATTGTCATAATATAATGTGTTTAGGGTAAAAAACTAAACACCCAAGTTTACATCTTCTCAATCTTTATAAACTATGGCTGATAGTCACTATCTCCTTTGACTTCAGCCCTGCTACTATGACCTGTTGTATCCCATCCGGAATCATCGTCACTGGATGAATTTTGCATACTATCTGATGAAGATTGTAAAATCTTCCCTCCTTCTTCTTGTACTTGTTTCGATGTGCTTGATCTCACTGGTCTACCTAACTTATGATCCCTTTTGACTTTTAGTAGAGACTTTCCAATACCTCCCTTAAAATCGTGGATTGGTTTCACCTTTCGCTTGGTTAGAGGCAAACTTGCATCAAGGGGGGTTCTACCTACATTTTGTTTTTTCAATGGAGAGATTGAAAAAGGCTCCATTATTCTTTTCCTCTTAGCTTTTTTGGACTCCTTCACCGCGGGTGGATGTGCTTCCGAACCTCCTAGAATGTTTGTCTTCTCTGCGGACAAAGCTTCCACTGTAGGGTTTGAAAATTTGATCGGAGAATGCTTTGCATGGCTAGAAAATCGACGAAACATAGACTCCAATGTTTGCACATCATCGTTGTCTGATGAAACGGATGGATTGGGATTGGTTCCAATGTGCAATTCTTTCAAATTGCTCAAATGTTGTTCTTTGAACCGTGAGTCTCCAGGACCATTCAAAGTCGTGCTACCGCTTGTATATAGTGCATGTCGAGGACCGCTACGTGATGGTAATTGAGGATCTCGCACGAGGTGCTTCATGTCTTTGGCGTTGCGGTGTAACATTGGGCACACGGACTCCAATACACATGGATCTTGACTTCCCTCTATTCGAGGTGCTTGGGCATTTTGAATGCCAAAAAGTCCAATAGTTTCACTTGTCAATGCCCTTGGTAATTCAATACTTTGGTTGACCACATTTGTGTGGGACTTCACCCCACACTCTCTCATGTCTTCGTGTTGATCATTTTCTTCCGCTCCTACCGTTGTCATGGATGGACACTCGGGAATTCGAATCACTTCATCCATTTGGGGAGTTTCATCACCTATAACCATTTCCTCATCTTCCTCCGCTACCTTTGCATGAGTATTTTCCCTATTTGCTAGAATGTTTTCACTACGCAACAACCCGATTCCATCTAAGTATTTAGCTATGGAAGGTCCACCTTCGTCATATTCACAGTCGTCCTCATCCAACGGAAACTTGTAAGGGTCTTCACAATGATCTCCGATGTCTGCATCATAATGAGGTGGGCTTCGAAGCGGTTCATCATCGAAATTGCGGATGCCGTGGTCATCTTCATCGTCCATGAGGGGATCAACTTCTTCGCCGGATTCACCACCCTCGTCTTCCGATGAAGACAAGGCCGAATCCTCCGACTCGAGGTTCTCATCACACCACTTCTTCTCGTCATTTTGCTTTGATGCACCGAGGACTTTGGAATTGGTATACACATATACCAAATCCTGTGCTCTTTGTGGCTTCAACTTCTTCCGATATTTGTTGTGAACAAAAGAATAGCTACTCCAATTTCGTTCACATGAAGACGATGATACCGGTTGGGCCAAAATCCTCTTGGCAATTGCAGCAATGAGCTTCCCGCACGCGCCCTCAAAATCCTACCAAACATGCGCTGACAATTGTTGTTCACCCGGATCCAACATGTTGTGGAACGGAGGTTCCCTATGGCGGAAGGCTACAAATTCCTTCACCACCTTCGCGTACTCTAAAGGTGTACATATTTGCATCAAAACGCGCTTGCATGCAGCCATGGCATCGGTGTCGTTGGCTAGTTCTTTGTCTTCAAGAAGGTAGGGATTCAAAAGTGCTCTTGCATAATGTAAATCGGTCTTCACCATATCACGTCGTTCGTAGAACGCCTTCACCAACGGGATGGCTTTGTCCAAAGCCAAACAAAAAGGCTCTTTGTCTAAAGCGAGGACGTGCTTCTCTAGTTTCCTCATAATATGTAACACCTTGCCCATGCATGGTGTCTTCGCATCCAAATCACGAAGAGCATTGACAATTGGAACTGTCACATCTTCAAAATTTTGACAACGGTGCCAAAAATGCCCACTTAGAATGGTCTTCTTCACCCGTTCGGATTCTAAATGAGTTTTGGATTTTCGCGAGTGCTTTCTAGCATATTCCTCCCATTGCGGGTCCGTCACAGTTTGTTGCAATTGTGCTTTCACCTTGAGCATACGTGTAACCATGTTGTAATTCGAGGCAAATCTTGTTTCCACTGCCAACAACAAGTTGTACTGCGTTGAATATTTCTGAAGTATCGTAAACGGCATGTGCCTCTTCTTGAAGAATTTGACTATCTTTCGGGAATCTTTCACGACGTCATCAATCCATTGTTCGTTTGCCTAATCTTTTAGTAATAAATTCAAAGGCATGCACCACGCAACCTTGGAAAAAAATGTGGGGATAGGTAGTAGATACCAAACTCCATGCTGCTGGATTTACAGCCGCATTATCCGTACTCACCTGCACTACGTTTGCAGGGCCCACTTGTTTTATAAAACTCTCTAATATAGAAGCCAAATATGGAGCATCTTTCGTTTTCCCAATTGTATCCACCGATTCTAGGAATTGCTCACCCGCGGATGATACAAGCATGGTATTTATCAATGGCCGATTCGAAACCGAGGTCCACCCATCAATAGACAATGTGGCTTTAAACTTCCTCATACTGGTTTCTGTCCGCTTACGGAGATTGACCTCTAAGTCTACCTTTGCTTGGTCAAGCAATTTATGACGTAGATCATGGTATGATGGTGGGCTATAAGGTTGGTGAAACTCCGCCGTTTTCTTCACTGCTTCTTTGAAGGCTGGATTTCGGGATACAGCAAATGGTATGTTTGCCGCATAAAAGAAATTGGCCCACATCGCATTCAAAATGCGTTTATTTGCTTTGTCGAATCCCTCTACTAGCCTACTCTGTCTTTGAGGCCTACTGCTTGATGTCCGCTGAGTTCCACATCCACCTGATGCTTGTGTACTTGGATTTCCTTGGGAAGAACCACCAACATATTCCTCTAGTGCCATGCATGAGTCTTCTTTGGTAGAGTTCACAGTGTCTCTCGCATTTGACATAGCACGAACAACCATAGGCATAGGTGTGTCGTTGCCATCCACATTGTGTGGAGTACCTCTTTGTGGAATCACTCCATTGCAACGAACAAATAGACCTCGAACTTCAGATGTCATTTGAGTACAAAGGTTGATTCCTTTGTCACGACTCCCCGATGTGCCTGCATATCCCAAATGACTAAACATACGGACCGGCTTCTTGGCAAATACCAATTTGCAAGCCTTACATTGTACTTTTCCATTTCATAGGGTTTCGTACCAAGAAGATCAATCCTTGGTCATGGTGGCTGTTTTAGGCTCTGTGTATTGAAACCCTAAATTCAAAACGTAATGATAACAATTGGGTAAAATCGTTCAAATGTTTATGCACAAAGCCTTGGAAAACAAGGCCCCCCTTTCCACTGAACTATGCATTACCAAGCAAGGGACACAAAAAATTGCAACGCCTAGCCCTTGGAAATCTTAACGTTCAGTTTCTTAGGAGTGTTTGCAAATGTCAATTTCAGAACTCTTATAGTCTTCATCTGTATGTGACCGTTGAATATGGGGAAAAGAAAATCCTCAAACAAAGGTCACGCGGACAGCGGACGGCCAGCTGGGCCATCGGAATAGCGGACGGCGGACGGGAATCTGGTCCGTCCGAACAGCGGACGGGCGGATGGCAGACGGAAATCTGGTCCGTCCGAACAGCGGACGGGTGGACGGCAGACGGGCGGACGGGAATCTGGGCCATCGGATCAGCGGATGGGCAGTCGGCGGACGGGAATCTGGACCGTTGATTCAGCGGACGGGTGGACGGCAGACGGGCGGACGGGAATCTGGGCCATCGGATCAGCGGATGGGCAGTCGGCGGACGGGAATCTGGACCGTTGATTCAGCGGACGGGCGGACGGCGGACGGGCGGACCTAAAACCTATTGGGCGGACAGGCGGTTCTTACAATTTTGATAAGATGTTTGAAGTGTGCGGACAGGCGGACAAATGGATTACGCAAATAGAAATGTATGTGCAAATGAAAATGGGTGATTTGTAGGCATGGGGTTATAGAAGATAATATAACAATAACTTGAAATGATTTTGTACAAATGTACAATAGGTATGATCTTCTGCAATAGGTACGCAAAAGAAACATATTTGACAAATAAAAAAGGCAAAATTTATCATTATGAAAAAACAAATCCAAACATATTTGTATTGCATAAATATTTATACATTAATTAAAAGCAACTCATGACATACCATGAGTGTTGTGCATTACTAATATTGAATCCTCATGAGATTCAAATAAGTACAAAACAAATTTCATTGGTTAATCCCCTAATACAAACACTATTTTGCATCATTGCTACCGTTTGCAGAAATATGAGAGGCACCCTCTTGTTCCTTAAGTCTTTGACTTGCTCTATAAGTTTGAGGACCACCCGACCCGGAGGCTGTGCCCCCTCCTGATTGGACTTCCATGTCCACGGCGATGAATTGTCGTTTGGTTTCTGGAGAGTAGTCATCTTCGTCTTCCATCTTCCGTTTATTTTTCCTTGTGGGAGACAAATCTACTTCCTGTGCCTTTAACGCTCTCAAAGTTGAATAAATCTTTTCTATCATAGCATTTACCGCTTTGTCATCATCTCGAGGGGTCAACGAGATCGCTTGCCCTATGCCATGTAGAAAAGTCCTCCACATCGTTATAATGTTGGTGATCCTCTTATCAAATGCACTTGCCACCTCCACGAGTGCATGTTCTGTGCTTGATAGCCCATCTACATTAAAAGCAGCACGAACTTGCGCAGCTTCTTCCAATTTTGATAAGAAGAGGGCCCTCCCTATTAAGCTGTGATTGTATGCTCTGTACTGCTCATTGAACTCTTGGGATGGTTGCACTTCTATCCAGACGCCATCTTCTCCTTTCCGCACTTCTTTTTCAGGAAATCGGAAGAACTTTTGATGTGAGATGCTCCAGTGTCCCCCCATGCTACGACAAAACAATTCTTGAGCCTCTAAGTCTTCAATACCCCTAGCCCGCAACTCCACTTCTCTATTGCGCGTCATCCAGTCAAAGTCATCCAATTCGTCATTGTAATTCTCACAAACATCATGCATGAGTTTTTGCGCATTCCAAATTAGAGGTCGCCCTTAATGAATGTAATTTTAGAATAGAAATGGCTTTTGGTCAAGTGGAAGGGTCCATCGATTGTGTTCGTGGCTAGGGGGCATGCTCTCCTCGTGCCCAACCATTTCGTAAAACCTAGGCCTCAAAGGAGACCGACATTTGGGACAAACCGAACCAACAAAGGATGATTTCACCATGCACGTGATATGGTAAGTGTGGCAACATTGGCCCATGATTAAGGCCCCCTCGGGACCAAAATGATTTAGAAAAAAGCTGCATTTATCCTCCAATAGTTCCGTATTTGAACTTTCACCATGCACTACGATCTTGTCCGCCTCTTTGATGTGCACTGAATGCGTATTGTAAGGGGCCCAATCTTCTTCTACTTCCAAGGTCCAATTCATGGACTTTGACGCAATCTTCTGCGCGTCATTCAATCGCTCAAACATTGCCGACATGTCCCCCCAATATGTGACGTCAATTGAACCCCTATGATGTACCTCAAACATCCTTCTAATAGATAGGAGGTCAGAGGAAATGGCATCGCATTGCTCCTTCGACTTCATGGCTAATTTGAGAAGCCCCTTCATTGCTCAGGTTACTACAGACGGTTTGTCTTGTAGTTTTTGAACCCACGTCAACCAACGAGTGTCAGAACTGCTCTTTGGCAAGCATTTATCTAGCTCCACTACTTGCATCATTTTCTGATATTGTGCATCCAAATAGACGTTTTGTTAAGTTACCGACTCTAGTTCATGCTTCACCTCTTCAAACTCGTGGCCTTCCGTTTGCATGGACGCATCTTGGAATGTGGGAGGAGGATTATCCATGGCGGTTTTGGATATTACTTCCTTTTGGTTGTTTTCCTCAACCGCTTCTATACGCACGGCTCTGCCGGTCTTTGGAAGAACATATCCCCTGTCCTTCAAATTCTTTTGCTTGAGCGCTACAATTTTGTACTCCAATTTCTCGATAAATTCCCTTTGAGAAACTAGAGTGTCATATCGGCGATCCAGTGCGTTCGCAGATCTTTCATAATTAGCGCACACTCCTTTGAATGCATCCTTCAATTGCTTGTGGTCTTCTTTCAATTTCTCGTGCTCTATCTTCAAGGCCTTGTATTTCTCATTCTCTTCAACGAAGATGAGCAGCTTGCAATTATTTTTGACCCGCTCCTCCAATAATGGTTTCATAGACGTGACAAAATCCCAAAACGACAAGGCACCTTCCACCAACTCGGGCCCGGATTTGGTGAATACCTGAGCAACTTCCATAAGTTTGGAGGCAATGCTAGCTACAAAATTAGCTGTAATCAACAATCTTTTTGAGGTGATCACAAAATTGGGCTATTCATCACTGTATTCGGCAAAGGGATTACTCGGTCCGGCCTCGTTTGCGGTTTCAGTCAAGCCCGCCTTGTTTGTGGG
Organism: Antitrichia curtipendula; assembly: GCA_951230915.1. Taxonomy (NCBI): domain Eukaryota; kingdom Viridiplantae; phylum Streptophyta; class Bryopsida; order Hypnales; family Leucodontaceae; genus Antitrichia; species Antitrichia curtipendula. Next base: position 42,267,718 of record OX579633.1, read on the forward strand.
GTTACTAGGACCGACCTCATTTGTCTCGATTACTTGCTTTGGTTGAAGAGAGATGTCTTGTTGATGTGCTCTAAACAAATAAGAAGCTTCCAACAAGCTTTCCAATTCACTCACCATTGGCAAATGACAAAGATCCTCCAATTGTGCTGTATTTTGAGTTAACAAATGCGGATAGCTTTTATTCAATGGATTGTCATCAATGGACACATTTTGCGCCATGCCATCGAGTTGCTTTCCATTTTTTGGCAACATCTGCCCTCCAATTCTTGAGCTCGATACGGGGCCCAACATGGGGCTTGATACGGTGCCCAATACGGGGCTCGATACGGGGCCCAATATGGGGCCCAATACGGGGCTCGATACGGGGCCCAATACGGGACTCAATACGGGGCTCGGTGTGGTTGGCAAGTCTTGATTGCAAGGTACTTGTATCATAAAATTCGTAGCATCACTCGCTATTATATTATCAATTGATGCAATGGCCCTTGCCATTTGTTCGGGACGAACCTCTTTCCAACGTTTTTGTGGTGCAGACGGGGCCACCGGTTCCTCCTTCACGGGCCGCATGCTTGAAGCACCACTTTGTTCACCCACGGATGTAAAATTGCGTATGCATATCCAATCCGCCCGAGGAGTTGAAAACACCTCTCCGTCAACACCTTCCACCGTAGCATTTGACATTGTAGTTGGAATCTTCGTAGAATCCAAATGTACTCCAATATTTCCCCCCTCCATGATCTCTTTTTTAACCTGCATTAAAGCATGTTTTTGTCGCTTCTGTGATTTTGGTGCCTCACTTGGACTTGCCTTTGGATCGTACAAATCAGGAATATCTTTTTGCCCTACTCTAAGCAAAAGCGGAGCCGTAGTTGTTGTTGGATATGTGCTCCAGTCCACCTTCCGAGCCAATATGAGCTCAGCATACACCATAGAGGCCACGCTGTAGTTTATGAGACCCTTACTCATTGATTTGTCCCCGAAGAGGGCCCGCCAAACCTCAAGTGATCGATGGACAAAATGTCCATCCTTGCAATTCGATGGCCTGCAACAGAACCCTCGTGTGTGAATAATGTGGAACTCACGAGGCCACAATTTGTCGATGTGATACATTTTCACATATTTTTTGCAGATTTTGGAGGTCCAATAAGTTTCTTCCTCCTTCTCCCATTCGCTCTCTGCTTTGATATTTGGATCATCTAAAATGTCCCAGTGAAGCTCGTGGGCAGTCCCCTTTGATTTTGTCTTCTCGCTCTTGCCACTTCTTGAAGTCATCGCTACAGTACCCTTGCTCGTACCTTCTGTTGTCATGATTGACAACAAGTGATATCAAAAAATAATTGACCTCACTCTCCACCCGTATAGGAGCAACCAGCACAATGAAGCAACGGTTGTAACGTCCGACACGGGTTCCACCTCTAAATGGAGAGAAGAAGTGAGGAAGAATGGAAGGGCCGTCCGCCTTTATACCCGTCTGCCACCAACCCTAAAGTAGGTCCGGCGGCGGACGCCCTCCCAAACCTCCCGAAGCGGACTCGGTCGTTCGATTGATCGGACGAACCTACTGTCCGCTTGATCGGGCGGCCGGATCGTCCGATCAATCGGACGATCTGACCGTCCACTTGATCGGATGGTCGGATCATCCGAGTCGAACCGTCCGTCGGCCGACCGCCGTCCGCCCGTCCGGTAGTCTGTGTCTGTTGGACGGTGGCTACTACGTCCGTTGCGTCCGCAACAGCGTCCGCTGACATTGCATCCGGACGTCCGGACGTCCGGTTTTTGGACGTGATTTGCCCCCGGACGTTCCAATTCGTCAACCCTGCTTATACTAGAAATGACAATTTTGGAGCATTTTTGGAGAAAACATACTCTCCGATCTTTAGGGATTAAAAACCACACATACAAGTTAGTGCACAAAGAAGTTAGTAGTACATATTTGTTAATAAATATGTACTAGAGGCCCTCCCAAAGCGGCATCGCCAAGGTACAATAGGGGGTAAGCTCTAGGATTAGTACAACAAAAATAAACTTAAATACAACTTTACAAAACTCAATACAAGTTAGTACGACAAATTGCAATACTTGCAAATGCTAGCAAACTTTGAAGGGACCCCAAGTCCTTTAAGGAGAGCTCCTAAACAACAACAATGGAGCACAAAAGGCTCCTAACGACACCGTTTAAGTAATTTGGCTCAAAAATGGTCAAAATCCAACTAAATGAATCCAACGAAAAACAAGCAACACAAAATGGCTGCAAAGGGGTGACTTGAGAGGAGAAGTGGTGTCCATGTATACTCTCTCAAGGGCACCCACCTCCTCTCATTTCCAAGTGGTAATCTTATCACAAGATTTTCAACTAAAATTTTAATTTTTGATTTTTTACGTTGGTCCTATTTCTAACTTTTGGAGATTAACTCCAAATCACAAATGAATTGCGCCAGTAGCTTCAAAAGGCCATTTTTAGCTTAAAAAAAACCTCCCATCCCTTTTTCCCTACTAAAAATTGCAAAGAATCCTAGCAACATTTTAACACCAAAATGGGATAATAACCCAACTTTTGGAGTTTGACTTTTCTGTGAAAATTAATTAATCCCGGATCTTAAGTAGGTGTAAGGGAGTAAGAAAAGGTCCCGCTTTGACTTCAATCCAACTCCGTGTGCTCCCACTATGTTGGTCAATTCTGCAACCAATCTTTAATTTTGTCAATTTTGGAGGATCTTGGAAGTTTTGATACTTTTAACTACTAGAATGCCACAAAACTTATTGGAGCGCATTATTAACATAAAAAAGCTATGATAATTTTTAGTGAGATTTTATTGCATCCTAGGTAATTTCTATGAATTTCTCATCGAGAAATTGGCGGTTTGACCGTTTGAAAGAATATCTTTTGACTATTAGAAAATTCCAAAACTTTTTGTGGAACCTCTTATGGAAGTCCACAATACATGTGCAATTTTATATTTTTTACCTTGCACCTTCCCCCCCCCCAAAATCAAATCCCACTACCTCCTTTAGCTTTCGATAAACACAGAATCTTTCAAATGGAACAAAATCTTGGAAAACCGATTACGTTGCCAGACTCCTAGCATGATTCCCATGTCAAATAACTGTAATTAGATTGTAGATGCCCTTCACTACTGTCTTGAATTTTCTTCATCTATAGGCTAATTATTGGGGTGTTTCTTATTTTGTCGATGGAATGGGGAAACTAAACCTCTCTTTGGGAATCTATTTTAGGGTTCTTACATAGTTCTCTTGGACCATTTTTAGCCAATTTGTGTTAACATGCACAACAAGCTTAGACAATCGAATGTTTCTACTTACACACACTAACTATATACAATTTGTGGGTTTCTTCCCTATTTATATGCAAGATAAAGGTATTATTGTAGAAAAATGCTCCAAATAGTATCAAATGCTATAGTGGTATGTGACATACCTATGTTGATTTTACACTCTTTTTTGGACATTTTGTATATAAAACTACACTCAAAACTGTACGAAGTACCAAAAAATAAATCATAAATCCCAAGTGATGAATATGGGACTCACAACAACTGCAAGGTAACAAAAATCATTTGACAGTGAAGTAGTTCACTTAGACGTACTTCTATAAGGGACCTTATTGAGTCATGTGCCATTATGCTAAATCATATGTAAATGAGTTGTGAACTAGACAAGCTCGTTGGCCATTTGAAGCTGGAAAATTATGCTTTAAATGAGTGCCCATCCAAGCTAGTCAACCATGTTGCATTCATGTGTCTCGCATGTTTAGGTGTTTTGTTTGTATTTTCCTAGCTGCCTTCTCTCAACTGCCTACGAGGTGGTCAAATTAATTAGATGGCAACTAGTTGATATTTTACTTTTTGGACGGAGGTTTGGATAGCTTTTACATCTTGTTCTAATGGATACTGACCAGTCAATCCTATTTAGAACTAATAACCACTCTATCGATTAACCATCTTCAACCTTTTGTATTGCACAATTTTTATCGAACTAAGAAAATAGGAGAATTAGATGTAAAGGTCTTTTCAATCCGGAAAGCCAAAAGCATGGTGGGCTTCACGTCATCTATGTAAGATGCACTTCTAGTGTCCCAAAATGCTACCTTAAAGTGCGCAAAACATCTAGCTAGAAAAGGTTTTAGCTAGAGCCTCCACACAATTCTCCTGACATCAATTTTTGTAGCTCAATGACAATCCAAGCCACACTTCGTTCAACGGATAGGGACAACCGTTTGAGGGTGCTTTTACCTTGTTCACTTTAGGAGGTTTATTCCCCTTCTTCAACAACGGTGGTTCAACAACAAGCCCACCTTGTGCAACGTCCTCGGACGCTTCTCTTTGCGCTTCTACTATTGGTTCAGACGCTAAGGCTTGCCCAACCTCAATCCTGACACTGGATACAACCTGCAATTCCTCTCAAGGGTTGTAATTCCATGAGTGGTCATTACTTGCTGGGTTGGGCACATCGCTTCTTTCTACTACCTTGTTCTAGACTTTGATGATTTTGTTCTCCCAAGGTATTGTAATATCTGCAAGGGTGTAAGGTTCAGGAATGCCTATAGTTGCTATGATGGGAAGCTCAAGCATTGGTTGAAGGCTTCTCGCTTAAGGGCTTGACCGCTCAAACACATTCCGCTTGGGACTAAAATGATGGGTGATGGTAGGAGTGTCCTTCATAGTGAAGTCGGGACTGAAATAACTAGGGCTGATGGAAGATATTGCTAGTTCCATAGGTATGACCATCACGTCACCGTTAAGCAACTTTCCCTTGGCATCACAAGCTGTATTTTTTTTTGTCACTGTCTTTATTTTCTTCCCCAAGAGGCTATCAATAGGAAATACCTTAGTATGGAAATTTGGCATCACACTAACAACGTCCACCCCATTCAATTAAAGAGATTCACAATTCTCCAACGCCAACTAAGTGATGGATAGACCCCCATTGTCGGCAACATTTGACTTCTCCATGAAGCTCCAAAATATGTATCGCAGTTCATCTATTGCAGTAGAGTGAGCTGTTGAGGTCGACAGAAAATGGTTGAACTTCACGTCCGCATCCTTCTTCCATGCATAAATCTTGCTTCGTAAAGATGAAGTCCCTACCACCTTGCTTTGTTTCTACAAAAGCATACGACACAACGAGGGCAATCATTCTTTACTATATTGGAAGTCATACTCAAGGACATCACTGCACAACATTCCTGACTATGTAATTTCCGCCCCATTGACGTAAGATTTCTTTGGGACTTGAGAGTAGTCGTAGTCAGCATACAACTTCTTCCTATGACCTACATCTAGTGCATAACTATAACAATTGAACTTTCCTTCCAAAGAAAAACACAACTAGAGTTGTTTACACTAACATGGCATTGGGATAACTTGGGGACAATGAATGATCTACTCCGACTATGGTTCACAAAACCTGGCTATACTACATGCATGTAAGAAGCATGTACGAGTACTCTTCTTCCTCAAGCTCTTTCTTGACGCCCCCGCTAGTACCCGCCATCAAAAGCATAGACTGCCATGAATAAAAGTTTACCTCCAACATTGAAAAGTCAATCCCAGATTCACCTATATGAGTGATTTTTACCATTGTAGCAAAAACCACCCCTAGAGTTTGGCCGAGGAGAGTGTATAGGACCACTCAACTATTTAGCCTTCAAGCAATGGACTTCTAATTTATCACGCTCCAAATTGTCTTAAAATTTTAATGCAATATCGAGGCAGCCCACCTAACATCATTAAAAACATACCCTAACACTCCAAAAATCATCCTAATCCATGTCTAAGAAGTAGGGTAACCTCCTAGACCAAAAGTCTTCCCCAAAACTCCCAATTTGGATCCAAAATGGCCAAATGGAGTCCTAAAAAATGTTCACAGCACACAAATCATTCTTACTAAGACTAAAATTCACATTTACATAGGTCTCCCATTTTGACCCCCACTTAAGTTCATAGAATTCAACATAAGGCATGCACCACCTCAACTTAGGTAATTATTTTTTTACTTCCATTTCATCATTCACACATCCAACCCTCTTTGTAGCCCAATTTGGGCAACGCTTCCACACTTGCTCTAAAACCCTAAAAAATGAACTCATTCATCATGCATTCATAGATACACCCACAACCATTTACAACATTCACCCACTCATAGATTCCAATTTCACAAGCCATTAGCATGAAATCATATAGTCCCCCCCCAAATCAGCAAGTTTAGGGAAGGTGCAATGAACATTGCAATTTAAAACAAGTAGGAAAGCTAAGAAAAATAGAACCTTGAATTCCACAGTAGACTACCGGCCACAAAAATGACTACCGTTGCTTTAATTTTGCTTCAAATGGGGCAAGCCTAGGCTTCATAGAAAGCCACTTTCTAATCGCACATTCCCACCAATTTTCAGCTGCATCGCCTTTGTAGTTTGTTAGATCTTGCCCTCCAAAGTTGCGGCTCTAAATTTCTTGCGGTAGCAGACCTCTCTCCACAAAAACGTCCACCCATTCTTCGTCCCTGCTAAAAATTGGTCGAGCCATCTGTCTATGAAAAGCTGACTTCGAGGTGCACCACCCTTCCAAAATTCAGCTCCACCCAACTTGCCAATCTTTTGCAATCTCCCGTAAAAGTTGTCAATCTCCTTTGAATCTAAAAAAAAAACTAATTTTCTTCCATCTTTCCATCTATTTTTCCATCTGACCTAAATAAACTGATTTCTCTTCACTCATTTTTTACCAGCAAGTGGACCTACTTCGACAAATTGTCCTACATGGTTTCCTTTCTTAATTTCTCTCAATTCGTGTTTAAAAACGCGTACATCCTCAACATTCCTCCAAAAACAGACATACACACAAAAATTTGCACAAAAGGAGAGAGAAAGAGCTTGCAGCCCTAATTTTGCTAATACCCCCACTCCTAATAGATTCCCTTTCCTTATTTCGTTCATCCATTACTACTTTTACTGTAAAAACGCTAATTTACTGTGAAAGTCGCCAAATTAGTGAAAACTGCACTAATTTGGTACAAACACCCCTAAATTACTATTTTTTCCCTAATTCTGTTGTTTTTACTCTATTTTAGTGTTTCTAACACTATCCTAGTATTCTAGTAGTAGTTTTTATTTTACTAACTTGTTTTGTGTTTTTTTCATATTTCTTATTTTTTGTGGTTTTCAATTTACTTTTAGTTTGATTTCTATTTGTAGTATTTTGGTTTTCATTTTCATTTTTATTTTTTATTTTTTACTTTCTATTTTTTTGGTTTTCACTTTTATATTTTTTATCTTTGGTGTTTCTAAGGTCATTTTCTATTTGTAGGATTTTGTTTTCATTTTCTAAACATTTTTCCATTTGTCTAATTTGGTTACTTTATCAAATCTTGCTTACAGTCTTTTTAGTCTTAAATCCCTATTTTTTCTTTAGACTTTTTTCATTGTTTTTTCTAATTGATTTTTGAGATTTTCACCCTAAGTTCCTACAATTCCTATCTCTATATCACAAAAGACTCCCTAAATCATGGTTATAGCTTATTCTGGAATACTAACACTTTCGGACTTGCAAATTCATCCATAATGTTTATATTTTTTATAATCTAAAAAGTGAACCAATATGGTGGTTAATAACCTACAACCATACGTTAGAAGTAGGACATGCATTGACATGAAACAAACATTAGGTGGCATGGTACATGGCAAACTCACTTCACATGAATGTTCAGCATAACTTGAAATGGGTGAAGGTACCTATGGTATGCTTGTCTACATGCTGCCGACGATGTCAGTGATGCCTGCTAGGGGAGGTCACTCTCACTACATTTGGGGTACCCATGTGTGGTGGAGTGATTTTTTGACCCCCTATTTACTTTTGAATAAACTATAATTTCATCCTAAAATTTTGAGCTTTGTTTAACAATGACTAAAGATTTCTATTGACAAAAATTTCAATTCCAAATAACATAAGATATATTGTCTAGATAGGATTGAAAAATGAACTAAAATGGCATGTTCTCTAACTAAAATATTTATAAAGCTCACATGAAGATGACTATTGCATCAATATTCAACCCAAATAAACTTTCAATAGAAAGCTATTCTATAGAATTTTTTTTTAATTTTTTTAATTTTTTTTTCTTATATAATATAGAGGTGTGAAAGTTATTTTCAGCTTTACAATGTATTACTTTTTCTGCCACACGTGGGTTGCTAAAACGCGGAGAGTATCCTCCTCGAGGATGCCTGGGCTAGTTGCCTTCTCTTCTCTCTACAAATGTTTGAAGAGTTGGAATCACATTTTTTAGGACTTGTAAGGGGCCAAAAAAATAGACGGTCTAAGTGTGGCAAGGTTCAAATATAGAAATAATAATAATAATTTGGAGATATGACTTATCAGCTGCGCTTTGATGCCTATTGTACCTTTCTTTTCCAGTGCACTTTGATTCTTCATATTTTGATGTGTAACTACCATCTTTTGTGATTTTAGTTTCTGGATGTTCCTCTTCCAATAAGCAATCAAGCGATCCGACTGGTCATCGTTGATATGGACAGAAGATCCTCTATGCCTTTCAAATAACGGACCTTCAAATGAGACTTCATGTATCTCGTCACTGTAGTGCAGAACCCAGACATGAGCCCTCATGGATTCCCTACGTACTTGAATTCGTTGTCTAGTGCTTCAAGTAGTTTTTTCAATGTGTGTGGCTTGTGCTTTGACCACTCCACCACACCTATATCTAAAATTTTAAGTGTGGAATTTTTTATGGCCTCATTCCAAGCATTATTGCCCTCACAGTTAGCATCAATTTCACTATCTTCATGCATGCATACAAAGTTGGGCTTGCCCAAACCTATAGTGCATTCGCAACTGCCGAGCTTATAAACGGTTGTTTCTTTCTCTAAAATGTAGACACTGAGATTGGATCTCTAACTGCATTAAGTGCGGACCATGCCCCTTAGTAAAGTGCTTCCTAACTTGCCAACCAAAGAGAAGGTGGTTGGCTCAGTTGCCACTAACTCGGCACCCATGACTACCCTAGTCTGAAGGTCCTCCCGATGATGGGTGGAGGTGGCGTTCATAGCCCATCTACATGTTGTAGCCCCACTACAACAAAACGAGTGTTTTATGACTGCAAAATATGACTGCAATGAGTCATAAAATCGAAAAATATGACTAGCCACAGAAATCACTGTAGATGACTGCAACATAACTGACATGAGTCATTACCGACGAGTCGCTTCGGACATCAGTCATATTGACAGTCATATTTTTTGGAGGGTACGATTATCCATAATTAGCTGTATTTTTGCCAACAAGGCGTATGCTTTGACTATTTTGGGAGGCTTGACTTTTTTTTAAGTTGCCCGAGTAAATGAAAATAAATCCTATGTGGAATATGACTCCATATAGTCATATTTTTGGCTGACGTGGAATATGACTACGATCAACCATATTTTGGAAAATGTGGAATATGACTGCAGTTAGTCATATTTTTGGCTGATGTGGAATATGACTGCGGTCAGTCATATTTTGAAAAACGTGCAATATGACTGCAGTTAGTTATATTTTTGGCTGACGTGGAATATGACTGCGGTCAGTCATATTTTGGCAAACGTACAATATGACTTTGTACAGTCATATTTTTTGTAGATGTGGAATATGACTCTTGTGAGTCATATTTTTTGCTAATGTGAAATATGACTCTTATGAGTCATATTTTTGGTTGATGTGGTAGTTCATATGAATGTTATTAATAATTTTATGACTAGTTGCAGTCATATTTTTAGAAGCACAAAGTCATATTTTGATGTGTATAACAATGAGCATTATGACTAAAGCTAGTTATATTTTGGTCAATATATATTATGAAATGTAACTCAAGCACGTGACATTCCGGATAATTGAAAATCTTATTTTCTTAATTTGTGTGTGGTCTATGATTGGAGTGACTGAGGTCCAAAGTAGCTTCAATTACAAACTACAATCACATTTTCTATGCATTTTAAATAGACATGATACATTGAAATTGTACATCAAAATGATTCAAAAATTAAATAAAAGACTTTATGTAGTTAAAAATGAATACATATGATTTTAGAGATATACTAGAGATAATCATAATGGAGAAAGAGAATGCAAGAAGAAAAGCAACTCTCTTCATTGACATTTATTAGTCACCAATACAAAACATATATACCACAATGAATCATTCACAAAATCCAATAAGGCCTATATTCCTTACAGTAATGTGAAGATGACTCTATTGGGTTGCAAGTAGCCTTCAATGACTTTGTTTCAACTTTTGATGCATGTATAAATAATTAAAGAAATGGGAAGTTAATTTTTAGTGAATGAACAACAAAACTCAACTTTCAAAAGCTTACAACAACACAAAATATGTAGCTCAAGTTTAGGGTAGGAAAAATAAAAATGGTGATGGAGAAAACAAGAAGAAAAAATAGACAAGTACTAAGAGATAACAACAAGCAAGAGTTAAGATGCAACAAGAAACAAGAAGCAACAACTAAGATACAACAAGAAACAAGAAGCAACAACTAGGACACAATAAGAAATAAGAAGCAACAACTAAGACACAACAAGAAATAAGAAGCAACAACTAAGATACAACAAGAAATAAGAAGCAACAACTAAGATACAACAAGAAACAAGAAGCAACAACTAAGACACAACAAAAAACAAGAAGCAACAACTAGGACACAACAAGAAATAAGAAGCAAAAATTAAGACACAATAAGAAACAAGAAGCAACAACTAAGACACAACAAAAAACAAGAAGCAAAAACTAAAACACAACAAAAAACAAGAAGCAACAACTAGGATATAACAAGAAATAAGAAGCAACAACTAGGACACAATAAGAAACAAGAAGCAACAACTAAGACACAACAAAAAACAAGAAGCAACAACTAAGACACAACAAAAAACAAAAAGCAACAACTAAGACACAACAAGAAACAAGAAGAAACAATTAAGACACAATAAAAAACAACAAAAAACAAGAGTTAAGATGCAACAAAAAGAAACAAGAAGCAAGAATTAAAAAGAAACAAGAAGAAACAAAAAAAAATAACTAAGAAGAAGAATTAGTTAAAATGTTAGAGAAAGAAAGAATTTAGATGCAACAACAAGAAACAAGAAGTATGATTAGAACTAAAAAGAAACAAGAAAGAAGAATTAAAATGCAACAAAAGACAACAACTAAAAAGCAAAAAATAAGAAGCAATAACAAGTATGAGCTAAGAGACAATAAAAGGCAAGGAGAAGGGCCAAAAGAAGTGGCGGCTAGGGCTTCAAGACCCTAAAAAATGTCGGCTAGGGTTTCAAAACCCTAAAAAAGTGGTGACTAGGTTTCAAAATCCTAAAAAATAGGTGAGTAGGATTTCAAAATCCTAAACAATGGCTTGTCCAATTTTTTTTTGAATTACCCGTATTTTTCTTGGGTTGCCCAAGACAAAAAAAATATCCCTATCATGGACATATGACTGACAATATGACTTAGCGTTCTCCAAACATGTTCCGTATGTTTCCTATGAAGTACTTCGGTGTTCCTAATGGTCGTATAGTATATACTTGTGAAGTAGAAGGCCCAAAAATGACTGACAGTCATATTTTGCAGTCATGTTTTTCCTCAAGGTGTTGGCCTTCAAGAATATGACTACAACTAGTTGTCAGTCGTCCTCAGTCATATTTTTGCAGTCATAAAATACCCGTTTTCTTGTAGTGACAGATAACTTCGTAGGCAATTTGAAGATTGTTGCGGGTTAGGACGCTTCCTCCTCTGGTCCATGAGAAGCTCTTCCTCCTCTGACTTCTTGTCGCTAGAGTCAAAGACAACTCTCTCTGCCTCTATACAAAGCCCAACAAAAAGTTGCGTCAATTCCTCTTCATAGACAAAAATTGCGGCTAAGTGCAATGGAAGACTACTTCTTCATATTAAGACGCATGCACTGTCATTATGCTATAGAAGCATGCAAGACTTATTGGACACAACGACCGCTCCTCTCAAAATTCAAAACAATGCAACAAATCGAAGGCAATATACAATAGCAACATGACATTTCATAGAACAATGACTCTGGAAGAACAAGGACTTACAAAGAATGAATAGATCCTTTGAAGGCACACATTCACAACTTTCAGAAATCATAACTCTAGAGTGACAAAGCAGGACTATAATTTACTTGCACCAGCTGCCTTCCCTTTGGATTGTTGCTTGACATGTATACAAGCAATTGCTAAGTTCATCATACTTGCTGCGATGGCCTCTTCATTGGACTCTGTCGCCTTGGAGGATGAATCCATGGCGCTGGATATGTCATTCAAGGGAACACCTTTTGTCAGCCATCTCTAGAATTGTGTTTCTTCAATCTTTCACTTCCTCGGAGGCCCCGCCGCCCTAAACTTCTTTGCAAACCCCCAATGCGTTTTCATATGTGAATCCTTCCATCCTTCTTTGGCAACTTTCCTAGTACTTCATCCATAGGGCACAAATCAATGCATGTGAGGAATGCACGTGGCACTTGATTTAGCAAGACTTAAGGTACTAGAGACAATGAAATTGGTAACAATGTGAAGATCCAAGCATGCAAGTATACAAAAGAGAGATAGAAACTTAGGGTTCCGCTTGGACTCAAGGAAAGAAAGGTGCACTTGAGCAACACCCCAATGACAAGTTCCATGTGGCCATGAGTTGGGAATAGCTGAGGAATTACAAAACTTGATTTTTGCCTTTATTGCTACGTGGCTTGCATACGACTTCTACATGACTTAAACTCAAATACGCCAGAGAAACAAACCGCGACAAGCAACTTCAAATCCACTAGTAGCCAACTACCTCACAAAACCCACTAACGTTTGATATAGTTTCCAAAGCAAAGTGCTTGTTAAATCCTAGTGTGTTGCCTAAACATAGTGAGGGAACAAAATAAGCTAGATGTGAGTGGAATTTGGACCATCGACGTTGCAACAACGGCCTACGGGAGTCTTTAGAATGTCGTTGCATGGTGCTACACTACCGTCTTTGGTGCAATTACAAATTATTTGCATGGCGATGCATTGTGGAGATAGCATGAAAATTTAGATATAGAAGAACGTAAAGAGGTTGCAAATAAACTCACAACTTATTTTTTTGTATGAAAGAAGGGCTCCATTGTTTTTTCACCTCTACAACTTTCTTGTCCTTGAAGAGCTTGTACTATGTCTTTGGATGGGGAGGGCTCAAAATCTCTAAACCCATCTTCCCTCACACTCAGACTGCTCCGTGGATTGTCAATGCTCTCCTACCGCTTGTATTAGTAAATTATAATTGCAGAAACACTCCAAGCAAGTATAGGGACTTCAAAATGACAAGATGTAGTACAGTGGAACGTGGCAAGTACGTCACACTTCTACATAAAACCAGGTAATGCCTCCGCTTTCATTCCCGGGGAGATCACTTAATGTATCTATAACAACCCATGTGTATTCAAGTGGATTTTTTGCCCCATATTTACTTAAGTTTTTAATAAACTATAATTTCAATCTAAAATTTTGAGCTTTGTTTAACCCCTAAAGGACCAAACACCGTTTTTTGACAACATAGCGATTTTGGGCAGCTCACTATGACCGGAATTTTTCTTTTTTTCCTTTGAAATTTTCACATAAGATGTGCCCGAGGAGTAGCTTTAAGGTCCAACAATTTTTGTAACTTTTGACTACATGGTTAAAAAGTTATTGCATGATATGTCATTTTCATTGTTCGGCGGGCAGCCGGGGCAGCAAAAAAAACTTCTTTAAAAATCACTTTTAAAAAAAACTAAAATTTGAAATTGGTTCTTTAGATTTATATGTACGTGGGAGGCTTTGAATCATTCCATTCCGATCAATGAGTCAAAAGTTATGAGGATTCTTAGTTTGAGGGTAGTTATGGAATCTCTACTCTAAAATAAACTTTGAAGTCCTTTATTTAACTCGATTTTCAATATTTTTGAAAAAAAATAAAAACATTGGGTGTAGATTGTTTATTACAACATTACAATCGTTGGGATTGGCATTTTTCAATTTCATAAATAAATTCTTGACAATTTAGTATTTTGAATCATTCTCTACCTCTTCCTACTTACTATTGTTTTCCTATATGTTGTACAATTCCAAATGATCTGAAATTTTTCAAGCATGTAGCCAACTTGCCTTGAAGAATAAATCCAAAGAGTAACCACCATTTTTGACATTTTTTCATACAAATGTGACCTTGTGAAGGGCAGCTGCCCGTTTTTTTGCAGGGACAAAAAAAGGATTTTTGTCAATTCAAACGCTATTATCTTGCAATCCACTATGTGTAAAATTCTGAAATTTTTTCCACATCTTCTTAAACAAGTTTACTACAAGATCCTACGGTTACAAGTGTCCAAAAATGGTTTTTTTCTAAAATTTGGCAATAGTATTAGAAATGGCAGTTTTGGAGTGGTTTTGGTGAAAACATAGTCAAAAACCTTTAGGGGTTAAT
>OX579633.1:42282413-42359380 GCA_951230915.1 Antitrichia curtipendula
ATGATGGCATGCCAAGAGGTCAACATAGGAGCTAGTAATCCACAATCCCCCTTGGTACGTAAATGATTTCCTCCTGGAAGTTATAAAAGAATTTCTCATTTAGCCTTCTCATGAATGGTGCAAATGGAGATTCGACTTTGCAATTAGGTTTGGAAACTTCCTAAAAGTTGTCCAAATTTTTTTGGGATTTTACTAAATTCCATGATAACTCCATGGGAAGTCAAACCCCTTTGAAATTGATGGTAAATTCATAGAAATTATCCAAAGTGTGGTAAAATCTCACAAAAAATTAGGATAGTCTTTTGTGTGCTAATAAAGTTCCCCTTTAAGTTTGAAGACTTTATGATAATTGCAAGTACAAAAATCAACAGCAATATCAGATTTTAAGAGAATTTACAACATGGCATTGGATTGACTGGCGTACCAGGAGCTAATGGTGTTCAAATGTTGCAAATAAGGGATCTTTCCTTACTCCCACAAATCTTCCAAACAACCCTAGCTACTCATTTCTCTTGGAAAATGCAAATTCTAATACATTACATGAGATTTCACTTCTGTGGAGGGTTGTGAGTTCCTTGGAGTTTCCAGATTGTGGGAACTCTGTTGCAGTAGCAAACTGATGTGGCAAAGCGACTGCCATGTTGGATATTAATAAAATATATATTTTTAATTTACTAAAATAAATAAATAAATATTTATTTTAATTTTATTTAATTTTAATTTTATATTTTGACTAGTAGTGGTTGGTTCATATGAACAGGAACAGGTGGGAAATGGCCCTCCAAACCCCCCCAAACACATCTAATGGTTGAAATTTTGACTTTTCTTTGGAATTACCATTAGTAATTTTTACAAGCATAATTAGCTTAGAAGAAGGGGTTGGAGGTACCCTAGACTAATTCGGGTCTTTTGAACATGATGGTGCAATTGTTTTTTGATTTCAAGTTGTTCCTTAAAAGATAGAGAAGGTCCAACAATAGATTTGACTTTTAGGAGTAATTAGTGGTAATTCTAGGTTAATTTACAAAATGTCTTGGGAAATATCAAAGATTGGTTTTGCTTAAGATTTCAAATCTTTCCTTAAAAAATCCATCTTTGGTTAAACTAAGAATATTTGGAAATATCTTGGAGTTATTTGCATAACATTCCAAGGTTAATTAGATTAATTTCCAAAATATCTTTAGAAAAATTTCCAAATTTGATTTAGACAAGATTTCATTGCTAAATGAGGCTTATTCTAGAAATTTCTTGGATTAAATAAATACTATTTTGAAAATATCTTTAGATAGGTTAGGAAATTTTTTTGAGACTTAGAATTAGTTAGGGTTAGTTTTAAAATATTTTTGAGTAAGAAGGCAAATATCTCGTTGTAAACTTAGGTGGTGGGACCTTCTAACAAAGTACATAAGGCCCCCTCTGAGGTTTCTAGCAAAATCCAACTCCATTTTCTGCTTATTAATACTTTGCTAGAGTATATGATCCACATTCTAATTGTTGTTCATCGACACTTTGTCAGTATTATCTATTGAAGCTAAGATCAGGCCAACTTCAGCTCAAATTAGTTCTCTCTAGTAGAGGATTCGATTTAGAAGAAACAAGGGTCTTATTAAGACCGACAACCACACTAAAATTATATTGGGAAGTTTAGTCTCCTAAATTTGATATTTTCCTCAATAAGACTAACTATTAATCTATTATTGATCTTTATAACAAAAATTTGGATTAGAAAGCTTGAAGCGGCAAAGCTTGACTTTACCAAAAGGTTCTAAACTAAAAGCCTACCCAAATTTTGTTGTATAATAGATTTTTGACTAATTAATTCCTAAATTTGGTTAAACATTGTTATGTGTACCTCATTTAGGAGTTAAACTTTGGATACCTTGAAAAAAGGTACTAATTCCCAATTTTTGATTAAAACATTGTCATATATACCTCAATTAGAAATTAGAAATATTGGAAACTCATTACCTTTTTTCCAAAGATTAGCTTGAGGTCACCCCTGCAAAGTGAAGCTCTGAACTTAAATCACCTTATCTGTTCCTTAAAAATATCTATTACGTGTGGTAGAAATACTAATTATCCAAACTTGGCGTGACTAGGGTTGTCACAACAAACAGACCGCCCGCCTACCCATCCGTCTAATTTGCCCATCCGATAGAGGTCCCGCTCGTCTGATGTCCAACAAAGTAAATAAAATCTGACGTGGACTTACCTTGTCTATGATGTTTGACAAGTGGCTGCCTCCGTGGAGGTCTAGGCGTGGACTTAAGTCCGGGCGGGTATGCAAGCATGAACTAGACGCGGACGCAGGATTGGGCGCGGACATAAGCAGGGACTGGGTGGGGATGCAAAAATAGGTTGGGCAGAGATGCTAAGGCCGATTTTCCAATTTGAAATCTTATGTGGTTCACTTAAAAAAATTTGAGGCACCTTATTCCTACATCCGAACATGTTTCGGATTTAGAATCAACCTCCAATTGTATTCTTGCCTACATGCACCTCATTTTCATTTGGCAACTTTGTATATAGTCATAATATCATATGACACATATGTGTTCAGTTAATTTTACAATGTTTTATATAGAGCCAATCAGCCAAAGCTATGTGCCATTATGGATATATCATTCAACAATTTGGACATGAATTCATCACCATTATTTGCATGGTTCCACAATATTAATAAAGAAAAAAATTGCATACAACAATATTTTGAAAATATATGTATATCTTTACATATTTATACATAGTGTAGGTTTGTAGATTTTGGTTACTGCCAAGTACATATGATCCTTTCCAAGGATGAAAGTTTTTTATCCCTTGCTCTCAACCTAACTACCATAACACTATATGTTAAAATTTAAAGAATTAAAATTAACAAATTACTTCATACAAAAACAACACTCGGGCATTTTGAAGTTGTACGATCTCCCCATCAGTAGATCAATAATGTCAGGGACAGTTGCACTTTTGTTCACGTCTTCTTCTCGGAGGGTTTGCAATTTGACCTTCAAACTCATATACTTAAAAGTGTCTTTCCCAAAATATTGTTTATCCCATTCTTCTTTCCAAATCTTTTCTGCCATCCATCCCGCCAAATAGGCATCAATAGCCTTTGAATACAAGTGCTTTTATTGCATGACCTCTAGTGAATTCAGTGAATAGAGCCTCTAGTAAATAGAGCCTTTCTCTCCTAACAAATAGAACAATTTGGGAGCAACAAATGGTTTGCCTTTTTTCAACTGCAATATTGTCTCCAGCTTTTGAAATTTGTACTTTGATGGTTCTTTTTCCTTGACTTGGCTAGAAAGGCCCCAATCACATATCCTATATATATTGTAATTGAAACCCAAGGATCAAAATGGAGCACAATATTGGCTAGTGAGATGTCATTGTATATACAATCCACCTCATGGCATTTTGCCACAATCATCAGCAATGAAAATGCTACGCTCAGACAATTTTTGCGGTTTGTAGCAACCCACTCAAGTTGCTCCTTGCTCAACCCGATATCCATTTGCGATTCAATCTCCACAATTGACACCGTTTCATGGACTTTTTTTTATTGCACTTCTCAACAAAAGACCCCCAAGATCCGCCATTCCACCAAAGTGAACAACCCTCCATTGTTTTTGAGTTTAGGAAAGTCAATCTAATGATGCTTGCATGCTACACTAGACATCTTGCAACCTCCAACAAGATTTGGAGGCACTTCTCCTTCTCGTCTTTGACTTTCAAAGATTTCCCTGCAAATTCCAATTCGCTAGGAGTGGTTGATACCGTAGTCAACCATAGCCTCCTCACTTTGCCATACCCCCCTTTCAATTCATTTCTTGGCATTGGTATCACTTTCACCGTATTTGGAAGCCAAACCACCAATCCCTTTGCGCTCTGGTCCAAAATTCCTTTTTCCATTGTGTATTTCCATGGAGGTTGTTTTCTTCGCGAACTCGACTACTTTTGTAACTTTTTATGAATCACTTCTAATTTTGTAAGCAAATCTTGTTCCATGACGTCCAAAGGACAAGCTCTACCTTCATTTTTTCTTTTGTAATGAAACGTAGCCACAATATTTGTAGTCAGCTACGGCACTGTTTTATCTAGCCACAATGGATGGTTGTAGAAATCCAAGTAACTGTTGAATTTCTCAGACAATTGCAATTTCGTCTCAACCTCCCCTCGTAAATCTGAGAGCAGGGCTTGACAACCATCTACGTCTTTGTTGAAGAACTCCTTGCACAACATTTTCAAACTTTGTATGTTGAAGTGATTCAATGCTATTGACCTACATTCAGTTGTGTATTCCTTAGGGGGCCAATTAGGATTCAGTGTCCTCTACTTCTTCTGGCTCAATGACAAAGGATTTAGTGACCCCGAGGCCATTGAATGCTCATTCGTGGAAGTTCTTCCTCAGAAGGCCTATCTAAGTCCACATACATCGGATGCTTCCCAAATAAACCACTTCTTTCCCCAACCATATTTTAGATGAATACTTCGTATGTGAATATCTTTTTAAGCCACCCAATATTTCAGTTGAAAAAGGTCAAAACATCCATATATGCAATTTGGGCCAAGTCCAAACTTCTACCAAATTTACTAAACACAAGCCACAAGGCGAGCTGGCACATGAGGCACGGAAAGGGGTTTGGCAAAAAAATGAGGAGCTGGGCAGGGTTTACATAGTCCTCCGCACCAACTTATTCTTGCGCCCTCGCCCAGCCACTTATCCGTACCTGCCCAGCTTATACTCGCCCCCGCCTTGTTGCATACCCATATCTGTCCAGCCGCCTGCGCCCCCGCCCCCTTGCTGGCTATATATATCCGCCCTTACCCAATTTTTTTTGCCTCATAAGCTCCATTGTCCTCCACCTCATTCGAGCTGGTTGCGTGTATGTGAACGTGGGATCTTTTTTATCACTGCTTTTTCAAGATTCACTTCAACAAGAAACATTCCACACGTCTCAACAGCCGCAATCAGACATATCGACGCCTGGATATGTGAGGAAAGAAGAGAAAGATACGTCGGTCAACTCCATCGGAACGTTGGTCAACTCCACTATAATCTTCAAAAATTGCCAGTCTTGAGAGAATCTTGCCAGTTTGGGGTGTTTTGGCTATTGAAATGTCTTGAAATTGGTTGGAGCGTGTTATTAGAATAAAAAAAGCTAATTTTTAGTGAAATTTTACCGCACCTCGTGTAATTTCCATGAATTTTCCATCATGAAATTTGGCGGTTGACCATCCAGAAGAATATCTTCTAACTACCAAAAAATTATGGAACTTTTTGTAGAACCTCTGATGGAATTCTACAAAAGATGTGCAATCTCATATTCTTACTTTGCACATTCAGAGAAGGAGAATCAAATCCCACTATCTCCTTTAATTTTTGATGAACACAGAATCTTTTACACGGAAGGGAAACTTAGCAAATCGACTTCACCGTTGGACTACTATTGTGATTTTTGCCTAGAATTACCATATTTATATTATAGATGGCCTCCTCTGGTCCATCTTGAGTTTTCTTCACTTAAAGGCTGACAATTGGGGGTTCTACTATTTTGTCGATACAATGAGAAAACTGAAACCTCTCTCCAGGATTGACTTAGGATTCTCACATATGTTCCCTCGAATCAATTTAGCCATGTTTTATTACATGCAAGGTAAGTTTAGTCAATCTGGGACAATTCTACTAAATGATTGTAATATGTACAACTTTGGAGTTTCTACCCTATTTACGTGCAGGATTTGGGTTATGTTTTAGGAAAAATAGCTAATTATGACAAAATACTATAATGGCATGTGATATATCTGTTTTGGCTTTACACTCTTTTAAAGGCTTTTTGTATAATAAATCACACTCAAAATACTAACAAACGGAAAAAAAAGTGAGTCCCAGATGAAAAATTGGGCACTCACAACTAACCACTTGACAAATTTGTTGTATAAGATTTCGTGAATTTGGCTGAAGAAAATCTCCTTTGAGTTTGCATGCTAATAATTTGTTTGTCTTTTGTAGTCTTTAAGTCCTTATTATACTAACACTTCTCAAACGAGTGCTTTGTGTGGGATATTCATACCGTTTTTGGTTGTTGCAAATCTCCCTAACACCTAGACTTTAAAAATATGTGGTCCAAGTGTTATTTGGTGTCAACTGGGAAGAACTTGGGTTGAACCAAGCCTCCAAAAGTCCATACTAACTTATCTTGTTGAATTGTTGTCTTGGAAAGTGATTCTAACCCACTAAACAACAAAGCTATTGCCCCCAAGCAAATTTTCAGAGTCTTTTACGTTATCTGTCATCTCTTTTATTGTTTAAATTTGGGGTCAAAAATCCCTACACAACAAAGCAACTTTTAATTCTTAAAATATTAGAGCTAATCCCTCGAGCAGCGAAGCTTCCCTCCTATTTATAAATTTTTGTCTTTATTTTGTTGTGTACGTTCCCAAAAGGAAACCCAAGGTATTGGTTTAATCTTCAAAATTTAGAAACTAAAATCTAAATTTTGGAAAACAACAACCAAGAAATTGGAACTAGTGAGGTTCAAAATTTAGAAAAACAAAAATTGAGCAGAAGCTAGCCTTTCGACAACCAACTGCTAGCCACTAGAGCAAGTTGCTTGACTAATGGGCCACTTGTCCAATGGGTCGTTTGATTGAGCTAAATTCTTACATACATCATTTGGTTAAAAGCAAAAAAGCAAAAATGGGATGATATCCAATTTGAATATCGTTAAGCACTTTAGAGCATACTGCTATTGAAAAACAAATTTGATCATACGCCATAATGCCCTCGTAATAGTGCATGGCACTATTACGAGGGCACTCCCGCATGCTTAACGCAGCGGGATGCCCTCACACGTGGGCCTCCTGTCTAGTGAGGTTCCCACCCCTCAAGCTCAGGCTCCCACCCTCACCCTTCGAGGCAAGGCCCTCACACAATGGGAGATCCTCATGTGAGGGCTTCCCACTATACAAATTTTGATTTTTAAATCCAAAGAAGTTGTTTCTTTTATTCCAACACCAGTCACTAAGCATTAGACATTGGAAGTGATTGGAAAGGTAGTATTCAATTTAATTGAGAAATTGAAGTTCCAGAGTGACTGAGAGTATAATTTCAAATTCCAAGTATTGAGGGGCTGAAATTTCCAAACAGAGTGACTTGTAAGCATAATTTCAGATTACAAAATGACATAGAGGAAAAGTCAAACTAGTATTGACTAGAGAGTGGGTTGAATTCCATTCACAAGTTGATGTGAAGCCTAGGGAGCTCCCCTCCCCATCTGTGAAGCCACTTGCTTGTTGGCCAGGCCCGAAATTTGAAAATTCTTCATCTGTGAGCTCTCGATTACTATAAGGTAAACCTGCCTATGACAGGCAAAATAACTGATTTGTCATGTTGCCATTACCAAAAAAATTCTGATTTTTTTTCATACAAAGAAAAATATGAGAAATGAAGGAAGCAACTGGAATTTTATTTTTTGGACAAAGTATGAATTAGTTATGAATTTCTGAAGTGTTCTGCCCAATTGGTCTAAAAGAATCTGTAGACAACCCCAAATCAGCAAAAAGTGTTTCTATAATGGTCATCTTACCACCTAAAGCAATCACCAGATTTTCTAACATGGTCATGACCAGAGCTTTTTTTTTGGACCCGTGTCCACCCTGCTCGCTTCATAGCAGAGGCTAGTTTTTGGAGGGATGAAGCCAGATTGGTCAGATTTCTGACAGTCTAGCGAAATTTCGCCAAAAAAAATAACTTTCTATGACAAGTTTAGACTAGAAAGGTGTAAGTGTCCTATGACAATCACTAATAACTCCATGGCTATCTCCCAAGGCATTGATTTCGGCCACTAACCAACCTAATGAAGTCATAATCTCATTTATTGACAAAAATCTGAAATGGGTTGATGTAAGGTTGTAATGGGTGGTTTTGTAAATGTCTGCATTAGGTGGTCTGCCTGTCATAGGCAGGTTTATCTTACTTGCAAACTAGAACTTGCAAACTAAGCATAATACAAGTGCAATTTAGTTCTAAGGTAAACCAGCCCATTATGGTCAGATCATCAGGAACTTCAGGACATGTGAATAGGGTGCCATATTGACATCAAAACTACGGACTGTTAAGTTAATGTGGGGTTTAATATCAATGTGATGTCATGTTAACGGGTGCTAGATTAATGCAAGCTAGATTCTAGAAGGGATTATCATTCTAATGCTAAAATAACACTCAAATGACTATTCATTGTATTGATGCAAAAATAGGTCTAGACTAATGCTAGGTAATTTTGATGTAAAAGTTGTACCACTTGTACTCTGAAATGACAACATGCAACTTAGACTACCATAGTATGCTATATATTTCAATGATGACTTGGCTCCACAATTACACAAATTTGGTGATGAAATGAAACAATGTTACATTGCTCAGAATTCTAATGTGATGACTGTTAATGTTAAAATGGCAAGACAATTGTGCTAAAACCAAACTATATTTTTGGCACGTAGCCTCTTGTCAATGTAGTTTTGATGCTCAAATAGCTATAAAATGGAAATATTATAGCATGAAATAATTGTAGCACTAACACTATATTGTCATATACTTTTGCTGTTGAATTGATGCCAGAACTGCATTAAAATGGGATATAATCATCTTGAACTTTTAGCTTTGAATTACTATACAAGATAATGCTAAAAACATTCAATGCTAATGCTATAGTGGTATAAATACAGCAGTAAAATAATACCATCAATGTAAGTTTTTTGTTCAAACATCTTCTATGCAAATGTCAAAATGGCATCCAAATAGTCATCAACAAGACATTAATACACCTTCTAATAGTGATGATGGTAGGAAATTTGATATATAGACATAGATATAGATATAATTAAGAAAAGTCAATGTTGAGTGCCAAAAAACATTTATTCAGGTTTGTGTAGCATATATACTATATACACTAAATAGTATTCAGTACCTACTGGCTAGCCTATATGTATTAAGTACATAAATATTTATAACTATAATTTTAGGGCCTACAAAGCTAAATCTATTTAGTTATCTTCATCGTCACAATGAAACACTATAGTTTATATGAGTAGTGGGTCACTTCTCAAAGGTTGAACCTCATGTTAAAAATACTAGCTCCATCTAAATTTGGTATAATTATGGATTGGTCATATTGAAAACAGAGAAGAACGTCTATTTGTGTCCATGTGGTACCATCAAATCCTAACACTTCCTAGTATGCTTTTGTTCTCATTTGCAGCAAATTGATACTTTATTAGTCTATGGTACCAACATACACAACACATACAACAACCCAATCAATGATGGCCCAAATATTATTTGGAGAGAAGTAAAAAACATATTAAATGAATAAATAACTGAACAAGGATTTCAATTTCAAAATGAAATGTAGGAAAAACTCTCAAATTAAGCCCAATAGGTTAGGTATACATACCTAACATAATGTAAGATATATAGAACACCAAAATAGGCTCTCAAATAATTGAAGTCTGTTGCATTCAACAATACACACATTGGTTATAATAGAGCCACTTAACACTTTCCTCCAAAGTAAATTGAAATGTGGGAAATATTGGTATTCAAAACAAACAACATTTCTAAAATGCAATAATATACAAACTTAATGCTAGATTTAATACATAGCAAAGGAATAGGTTAGAGATAATACATCTTCAATGCAAGCAATAAAATACAGTACTAGTAGGCAATATAGTTTAGTTCTTACATTTTTGAAATATTAACTACTGTACATAATCAATTCAAGAAAGATGTGGCATTGAAGAACTTGATTTGTAGAAAAGATTTTCCCAAGCTGCTTTCCCTCATTTGTTTGCAGATTGTTGATTTTTTGTGCATAATCAAAATGGGTCCATAAAAAAAATCATAAATTTGTAAACAAGTAGAATGGAACAATTGAAGTATAATACATATTGGCTATTCTAATACACAAAATATATAGACACATCTAATGCATAATCAATATGAATACTTCTCAAATCTTCATAGAAAAAACTTTTCTATAAGAAATTGTACAATATAGAAGGTCAATCTGCAAAAGATGCTTCATTAATATTATAGTATTATGCCTAGGTTACAAATTTGCTAACTACAAAGTAAAGTTAAAGCAAAGTAAAATCAGCTTGGGAAAATCTTTTCTACAAATTCAATCTTGTTCAAAAAAAATACAATTATTCAGGTTCAAGAATGACTAACCACATCAGCCATAGCTAGGGCTAATGGATTGATTATGTGAATTTGTTTCATGTTGTTGACCTCTTCCAATGCCACACATGCCCAACTTGCCATCATCTTACGATCTTCCATTGTTTTTTGTGCTTCAAGGTTACTACCTACCATTGCCAATGAAAGAACATGAAACAACCATCCTACCTGTTCTAATGTAATCTCAACTGCTGCCTCAATATCATATGTCTCACCATAAATGGCTTTTGCAATAGCACCATGTATAGCTTTGCTACCAAAAGAATCTCGGCATCCATCAAAATTCACCTTCACCCTCCAAGCATCACCTGCATAATTATTTCCAAATCATTAGATTGGACAATGGAACATGGTTAATCAAACCATTATAATAGGGAGGAAAACTACATATATTATACTTGCTTTTAGTTCTTTCATCTTAGTTCCGCGGCATGCAATTTCTTCTAAAGTGGCATTACTGAGCAAAACTAGAACACCCAAGAGCCGAAACAATTCTGGTTTTGCTATGCCTCCAAAATTTGATCTCCGATTAGAAAATGTCCTAATAATGGTGGATCTAATGTTCTTTGCTGGAAGTCGAGGCTCATTCCACATCTTTGTAAATGCAGCACGCGCTTCAACATCTTTATCAATTTCAAAAGACATAAGAACTGCTTCCATCATCATATCAATTGAAGGAAACATTGTTGAAAAATCAAAAGCACCGAAAAGAACTTTGTTGATGATCCCCAGGAGCTTTGCCTATAAAGAATGAATGTAGGATTAAATTGTCAAAACCAATGAAGTCATTATAATAAAATTAACCAATGAAAATTATTTTCTAAAAGAGAAGTATTTGAGTACAATTATCAAATTTTAAACTGTCTATAAAATAGTACCTTGATCTTGATAATGTCCAGGTAATCAGGGATGGCCTCATTCTTCTGGAGGGCCGCTTTCAAAGCATCTGTTGCCACTTTTAGAGATGATTGGCACTCAATAAGGGAATCCTTATATTTTTTTGCATTGTTTCAGAATTTTTAAATTCTGAATCCGGTAGTAGGCTTCAGTTCTACCAACAGAGGTTGGAGCCACACCAATTGTAAAAGCTTTAGATACCCTCCCTACATGAGTTCCACCAATGTTTTTATGTTCCTGTGCATTTGCTGGTTGTGGAACATTGATTGCTTCATTGTCAGGTCTTATATGTCCAGGATTTGGAATACCTTGCTCACTATTGTTTGCAAAGTTTAGGTCATCATCTAGCATCAATAAAATCAACACATATTATATATAACACTTTGAATCAATGCTCCAATGATTTGAGTACTGATAGACATCTAATTACTATATTTTATACAAGGATAGGTAATGGGAATGAAAATTTACATTCAGGTAGAGTAGGTGATGTGAAAATTAGATTTTTTGTTTGGAATCCACCACTTCTTAGGTGCCGAGCTTCCTCCAACAACAACGATGTATGCTCTTCAACAGCATGACGTTGGCTTTTAGTCCTTGGGTGGGGAATTGTTGTCTCCTACCATTGCTGGCTATTTTAAATGTAACCCGTGTTTCTTGTGACATTTGCTGAGCCATCTCAAATTCGGAATTCAACAAACTCACTAAGTTAATTCTGAATTTTGCGATTATTTGTTAAATTCATTTTCAAATTACATTTCTAACTGTACATCACATATATCATTGATGTGCCAAAAATTTTGTGCATGTTGAATAATCTAGGTAGCACAAACTAAACTACAAGAAATCAAACTATTACAATGGCACTCCATGTAGTTGATAAATGAAAATGTAGATTGTCTAGAAGATTCAACAATTTTCAAGTAATAATGCCATGAGATGTGTTTAATTCCAAAAATAAACAAAAAATCCATTACTAATTATGAACTAAAGAAATATTTCAAATATGGCATGGAGTTTGAACAACAATAACTCATTTATACAAATTAAGCTATACTAAATGAAGGTTTACATTACATTCCTAGGGACTGATGGAACAACTTCTATACCCTTTGTTGGGATTGTAGTCAGTGGCCTGTAATTAGTATGAATTGAAGGTTCCAAATCTGAACAAACTCACTTATACAAAAAAAAATGCCAAGCATCTACACTAATGATAGAAATTGGAGAACAAACAATAATTAGCAAATGACCTTCCTACTATAATAAATCTTTTGAAGTTTCACAACGTCAAGGAGTACAAGAGATACTTTTTTATTTTGTGCTTTCAATCTTCATGCATATCTATTATAGCTAGGCAATAAAATTTGTAATCCTTACTTGGATTCTAAATACAAATAATTGAATAGCATCCTTTCTACAATTTATACGGCTTGTAAATAAAATCATTTTGAGATACTAAACAGTACATACATGTGCTAAAACAAGTGTTGAATTATATACAAGGCGCTTAGACTTACCGCACGAATGAACTGCACAATTGTACAAGAAGAATGCAGTCCTGCACAAAGAAATCCACAAGCGACAACGGTGGAGGTTGGACCTTCTTAGCCAAAAAATCTTTAGTTTGAAGCTTTGTGAAAGTATAGTTATTACAGCCACCAACCCTCTTGTCGTACACAAGTAATCTTTTGACACGTCTATCTTATAGAAACTCACTATTACTACTTGTATTGTATACAAGAAGTATTATAAATAAGAATTATTGTACTTGTATTGAAGTTTGAACGGCTACCACTATAGATTACCTAATACAGACATTGTATTTAGAATATATTTTAGAGGACTTGTAATTTCAAATTCTGAAAGAAATAATAAAAATCCACATCACAACAATATAGTACATTTTAATGCATAGCACGTATTTTTATTAGTTGTTTAGGGCCTTCATATTATAGCAATTATTTATAGTTTGGAAAAAAAAATTACATTCAAAATAATGTATACAACCTTTTTTGCTAGCTTATTATTGTAAGAAAATTGCAAAACAAAGATTAAAGAGCCAACTACAATTCTCTGAATGTGTCAATTATAGCATCTTTATAATAAATTAATCCCTAAAAGACCAGCAATTAGATTTAGGCAAGTATCTTCAGTTTAAATTTTGGTTTTTATTTTTTGAATTTAAGAAAAAAAATAGAACAATCATTTAGCTTTGTGGGAATATAATTTTTCTTTCAATTGGTGTCTCATAGCAAATTTTAATCCAAATAGGTTCAAAATAAGGGAATAATAGTAGCAAAAAAAATTCACAAAAATTAGAATTTTTTATTTTTTGGGGGGGTTCTTTTGTCATTTATTATATTTTTGTCTACATAGAAAGCTTTGATTCATCTCATTTGGATAAGGCATCTGTAGGCGCAAGATTACCCACCCTTGGTAATCAGGCGAACATCGACCAGGTTCTATGCCTTTATCTACTTTTTGAATATATGGGGGTGTTGTGAGTGCGGTCCACTGTGCCTTCCAAGCAATAGATCTTTTTATGCTAACGTTTTCTAAGTGTCGTGGATGGCAGCGAATACTACTAGAAATGCATGGGTAACTAACAAACTGACGGTGATGATCAAAGGTGATGGTAACTCCTAACTCCCTAACTGTCTATCCTATGTCTAGGGTTGGCTAGTTGGTTGGCGTCATTTCTAACGTCCCCCAATTACGTGGAAGGGAAACCCTCACTTTCCTTCCATGAACCTCCAAGACTATCTTTTGAGGTTGTGACACCTCTCTCGAAAGTTTTAAACTCTTCGGCTAGCCCCAAGCTTAATATTTATTCTACTTTCCCACTTCTAATATAACTCTAGATTTTGACTCCCGAGTGCTAGTTCTAACTTTTACTTCCAATTTTGACTCTATGGTTTGACTTTTACCCTCGGATTTTTACTCTTAAATTAATCCTAGATTTTTACTCCTAATTTAGCTTTAGCTTTTTATTCCTAAAACTCAACTCTAATCTTTTACTCCTAAATTTAACTCTAGCTTTTTACTCCTAAAATTAACTCTAAGTTTTTACTCCTAAATTTAACTCTAGCTTTGTACGTCCTAAAACTAACTCTAAGTTTTTACTTCTAAATTTAACTCTAAATCTTTAACTTCTATCTCTAATTTTAATCTTGACTTATCATGGGTCACTATTCACTTGAAAAGGCTAATTAAGGAAAATCAACGCTAATAAGGAGAAAACACCAAGTTTTGATTCAAGGACTTACCTCGTCACTACCAGTGTCGGAAATGCGCTCGTCCGCATCCGTGTGGCCATCTCTATACTCCATGGTGGTCCTTGGGTTGTGGGAGTTTTTCCCAAGTTCACCGCTTATGTTTCGAAAATTTGGCTCCCGTGTGATCTAACCTTTTTTCTTTCCCTTCCTCCTTTCTTCTCCTTCCCTTTTCTCTCTTTTTCTTTCCCTTTCTTTCTTTCTACACTAACACTATTCTACCTAAACTTTGATGGGATCTTACAACTATAGATTCAAACCCCAAGGAGGTTTAATGTCCCTCCTACCCTCTTACACTACCTTGTCTTTGTGTCATCCTAATCCATCTTCTAATGGTCACTACAAATTCTCGAGATTTCCCTTTCTAAGTCCCCTTAATCCTAGGCCTAGGTCACTATTTATCGTCTCTCTCGCTCCCTTTTTTACATAGTCATCTTCTACTCTACTTCTCCTTGTATCTTTTTGTGGCTTTGCAGGTTTTGGACGGCGTATGACCCACGTTGTGGGCGCTTATCTTGGGCTCAACCCATTTTCTCTACTCTCTATTACTCTCTACTATTTTCTTCCCCCCTACTTCCAATGTGCCCTTGTGTAATCTTACGTGCTCCTCACGGACCCGACTCCCCCCCCGGACTCTAGACTTTAAGTATTCTTGTATTTGGATTTGTTAGAGCCTGATTTTTGTCTTGGGCACCCATTTTCCCCCAAGCCCCTAGGCTGCAAGTTTCCCCCGAAGCCCCTGGACTGCAGTTTCCCCCGGAGCCTGGACTGCCCCGACTCCCTCACCGACTGGCCCGACCCCCTTGCTGACGGGCTTGACCCCCTCGCTTACTGGCCGACCTCTCTTGCTTACTGGTTCGATCTTCTCTTGCTTACTGGTTCGATCCTCTGATGCTTACTGCTTTGATCCTCTGATGCTTACTGGTTCGATCCTCTCTTGCGTACTGGTTCAATCCTCTCTTGCTTACTGGTTCGGCTAATGAACCTTAATAAATTGAACTGGCAGTTAGGCTAAGGGACATGGAAAGAAAAGAATACAACAACAGAACGAATGGACCCCCCCCCCCAAAAAAAAAGAACCCCAACCCCTTGTGATTAACTTAGGAGGTATGGTGGTTTTCTAGTACTCTTACTAGCGGATGGTTATATTGATTCAACTATCTTTGAACTATTGGATATCTAGACACTAACGATCATATCCCCACGTGGATATTTGGACACTAAGGTAGAAGGGTGGTTTGGAATCTTGTAAAAAAAGCCAAACTTTTCTAGCCCCTAGAATCAAAGCTTCGCCATTCCGAAGGTAACTATAAAAAATGCCAAACCTTTTTGAGTTCTGCGGTCAAAGCTTCGCTGTTCCCGAGGGGGTTGCCTGTAGCCAAGCGAGGGTTAGATAAAGGAAAAAAACCAGAAAGACACACATGGAGGATGCACATGGGGAAGCCAAAGCTTCGCCGTCAATGGGGGGGGGTCCACACAACAATAGGGATGGTTAGAAGAGGGTAAACACTCGACTTAAGAGAACAAGTGGAGGCTAGTATGACAAGGCAAGCAAATGACTCACACTCTAAAGGCCCCCAATGGCGGCATACGCCAAGACACTAGAGGGGGTGGCTTTAGGATTAGTAGCAACACAACGGACCTTTAAAACACAAGGGTTAGTTCGTACGAGTGTATATGGAAACACAATCGGACACACAAGGAGATCACAAGGCAAGGTGGAAGGACCCCAAAGGACCTTCAAAAGCTTGAAATAGAACAACAATGGAAGCCAAAAGTACTCCAAAAACACCGTAGAGGTTTTTTGGCCTAAACGCCAAAAATTCCAAGATAACTTGGACCCACAGACCCACAACAAGATTTTGGGGTGTTCTTGAGAGAAAAATGGGGATGTTAAATAGGTTTCCAAGGCCTCACCCCTCCCTCAAGAGTTCTAAGGTAACCTTATCAACTTGGATTTTCATCCTCATCTTCAAAGA
Organism: Antitrichia curtipendula; assembly: GCA_951230915.1. Taxonomy (NCBI): domain Eukaryota; kingdom Viridiplantae; phylum Streptophyta; class Bryopsida; order Hypnales; family Leucodontaceae; genus Antitrichia; species Antitrichia curtipendula. The sequence continues at coordinate 42,298,808 of OX579633.1, forward strand.
TTTTCATCCTAATCCCTAAAAAACTACTTTTATCTATCTACGCTGGACCAATCTCCTAACTTTTGGAGGTTTATTCCAATCGTCAAACGGATTGCGCCATTGGCTCCAGATTTCTATGTTTAGTCTAAGACCCCTAAACCCCCGGTACCGAGGACCAAAAACCATCGTAGGCTAATTTAGTTTAAACACTAAATTGTGGTAAAATCCTAGATCTTGGGGGTCTCCTATTTTGCGAAATGTAAATAGCCTAGGGTCTCCGGTAGGTGTGAGGGAGTCGAAAAGGACTCTTGGTTGACTTTGTTTCACCATCGTATGGTCCCGGGATGCCAGTCAACGCGGCGGGGACCCCGCCACGTGATTAATTCCTGAGGAATCTCGCCGGTTCAGGTACTTGCCGCTATTGGAATGTTGTGAAACTTCACGGAGCGCATTATTAACATAAAACAAGCTAGTCTAATTTTTAGTGAGATTTTCTGGCAACCTGGGTAATTTCGATGAAATTCCCGTTGAAGGTTACCAAGGTTGACCACCCGCAAAAGGTTCTTCTGCAAGTCGGAAGATGACGGGATTTTTCACGTGACCTCTCAGAAAGTCATATGAAAGATGTGCAGGTGCGTTTCCGTACCTGGCACAATTGGTTAGTGGAGATGAATTGGCCACCTCCTTGAATTAGCAATGGTGCGGGAATCTTTTGCAGATAGAGGAATCTTGGCGAAACAATTTTGTCATTGGACTTCTGGCATAGGATTTACCCTAGGATACCATCCTTGGGCTGTAGATTCCTCCACGGCCCGCTCTTGCGTCAGTGGCTCCTACATGCTAACAATCGGGGTTTGGGGAATTCTAAACCTAACTCTAGGACCCGACCTAGTGGCCTCGTTGTGGATCCCTCGGACCGACTTAGTCATGAATTGCCACATTCATGGTGGGATTTAGCCCTTCTGGGGCTATGTGACTCGAATCCTCCAAATCTACTCGTTTCGTTCTTTCTACCTATTTTTGGGCCAAGTTTGATGGGATCCTAAGTCTAAACACAAATCTAGACCAAATACTATAATGGGTATGTTACAACCCTATTTTGGTTTTACACTCTTTTTATGGCTTTTTGTATATTTTTCTTAACTTTAAATTGCAAATTTCCAAAAAAATAATTCTACGAGTCCCAATTGACAAATTGGGAGCTCATAGCATCCTGTGAAAGTTTTGGAGAATCTTATTTTACCTACAATTATCACAACTTCTTGAAAAAATAATGGATTGAGTTCATTTTTGAACAGAATTTTGATAATGTTTCCAAAAAAAATCTACATGGTTTAATTTGCTTGTTTTAATAAGGCCACCACTGAAATTAGTATAATTCAATTCCATCTTAGAAATATCAATAATTTAAGTTAATGTCTTTTTATATCACACATATTTATGCATAATAATTTTTTAAATAATGAAACTTAGGTTTTAAAAAAAATTAATATTTTCTATATTCTAAATTCAATTTCCTACTATAAAGATTAAAACTTCAAAACTTTGTAGTACAAAAAATTTAAGTTAAGAAGGTTAAAAGTCAAATAATGTACTAGTCATGTAAGGTGCAAAAAAACTAGTTTTCTTCAATTTAACCTTAAAAGTCCCATTTAGTTGTCTCCTTCAAGGACAAAATGTCTGCCCAAGATCTATTTTGTCATAATTTTTTGAAATTTTTAGTGAAGATAGAAAATCACATTAGCTTTCCAAATATATCATTTTTATTTCAATTAGAGCTTGGAAACACAATGAAGTTATAGCCTACAAAGCTTTTTTTTTATAGTTTAGCTAGTAGAAAAAAAAGCCTCAAAAAAACTTAAAATAATTTTTTTTACTAATTTCTTTCATATAGATTATATTTTTATCTATATGAGAAGCTTTGGTTTATTCTATTTGGATTTGTTATGTAAAAGTTATAGATAATCTTGTTTTGGAGGTTATTAGAGTACACTTTTGAAAAAATTGTTTGTTTGATTAAAAAAAATTTAATTTTGTATACTAACACATTCTTATACAAGCTAGGTAATATAAGATACTACAATTAAATATGCCAAAAAAACAGTCTTCATAATTTTTATTTTTTGCAATAGAAATGGTATTTCTTGGTGTCTATTAGAAAGAAAAAAGTCTTAGACATTCGAGGGTTAAGCTGTTGTAGGAAAAATGTGCTAAGGACAATCATTGTAAGAAATAGCATTTGTAGTGAACATTCAAAAATAAAAACATGATATAGTTTCAATTCAATTCCATAAATAGCTTCAATTAAATTTATATTAAAGTGAATGCCATTAGAAATTACTATAAGATGTAAAAATCAAAAAATATAATAATATATTGTGCTACATCAAAATAGCAATTAGACTATATAATCCTAATATTCTTCATGAAAGCAATTGATCCAGCTCAAGGTGAGTTTATCATAAACATCACCAAACATTGAGCTTTTCACAATGGAATACCATCTAAAAAATGATGCTTTCTGATAAAGAGCAACACCAAACTGTCCCCTATCACCAATGGTTCTTGTACAATGCCATAGCTTAGAAGTTTTACATAACATAACATCACCAATGCAGGGAATTGTAAACAATTTGACCCCTGGTAAATAAAAATTTACCTTGTTGCCATGTTTGTCTTTTGTACCTGTAAAAGAAATCAAATAAATCAAATCCAATTCAAAAAATTAGAATATGATTTATAAAATGATAGCATGTAAATTGAAAAAATGTACATACCATGAGAGCCAAACCAAATAAAAAATCCATATGATACGTCGTCTGCGTTGACATGAATATTACAGTGATAGTTTTTTGTAACACACATAGTAGTGAATGGGGTATTCCCAAATGTGACTTCTTCTTCTTTGTCAATGCCTTCTTCTTTCAAAATCTCTTCCAAATGCTTGAAGACAATAGGAAACTGCATCTTCAAATGGTCATTGATCATTGTGCATAAGATATCAGCACGACGATAACAATCAGAAGTATCATGTTTGAACCTAAAAATTTAACAAACACCATATAAATATATGTTTTTATGAAAACATTGATGGCAGGAAAAATTTACTTCAATGTCAAATGAATGAACAAACCTTCCAATTTGCATATCGAAAACCAAATGTTACAATTCTTGAATCACGATTTGCTCTCTTCATCTCCCCTCGTTTAGTAAGATTCCCGTAGGTCTCTAAAAATGCCGCATATTTGGTCATCTCAGTAAGTATATTGTAGCCGAATTTGCAATTTACCAGTAAAAATGGAACCCATGCCCTGTAGAATCACCACATAAAGTTGGAGAACTAACTTTATCAAAAGTATTATACTCCTCCTCAAGAATATATTCCTTGACCCAATACGTCTTGGACCTAATTCTTTGAACTCTATGTATGATATTAGGTTTTTCACCTTCAGAATGCCAAATTTGTGCATCCAAAAGTAAACTTGGATACAATTTGCTAGAGCCCATAGAATGGACATTGTAAAGATGAGCCTTCAACTTCTTCACACAGCTGGGATCCCAATCTTGCCACACTCCCTACAACCATAAGTTTTTTTGCCAGAAATACGAAAAATGCCATGCCCTTCCAAAAAAGGGGTGTAAAAATGAAGCTTCTCCAAACGATGATGCATTTTCCATGTGTAGTGCTCATTGAGGGATTCTTCTGAATTTGATATGAAACACTTGCAAAATAAACAATTGTATTTGTTTGGATCCTTTATACCAGCTTCTCTCTTCTCTCATACCTTATTTTTTTGCCTTCGACCTAGTCTTTCCCATCCTTTACAACAAAATAAAACAAATACATTAAAATATTGTTACAACAAAAATGAATCAAAGAAAAAAGATGATACAAACTTTTTACATGTGTATATAAGGCTCAAATTTTAGAAGTATGGGAAAAATATGCATCAAAGCATCCTGCGATGCTCCCAGCTAAGTAGGAACACCCCACAGCCAACACACAAGCCCCTTCCCATACTTGGACAATAGCCTCATTCAAAGAGACTCAAAGCATCATGTGGTGCCGCAAGCAAAGTTGCAGAGACCACACAGCCGAGACCTCTAAGAACAAATAATTATGGTCCCGAAAGAGCAAGGTATATCTAACAATTACAAGGTTGAGTTGAATGAATGAATCACAATCTATTAAACAAATCACAATCTATTAAGCAAATAAATCCAAATTGTTGTAAACCATTAATTTACATCAAAATATACCTTAATGTCTTGTTGCAACAAATTTAACACACACCTCCAAGTTTGATCAAACACCAAAATTTTGGTGAGAAGGCTACCTTTCTTTTATGTAGGCCTGTTCATCATGCCATAATCCAAAACAATCAATAACATAATATTCAATGCACTAACAATTTATCTCTAATTACAATTTTACACACTATAGTAGCTATACTTAAAATTGCACAACAAAGCAATTCAACATGGTTCTCATCACTATTGAGTTTTTTTTAGACTTTAGTTAATAGTAAAAAGAAAATTCTAGATTTTCTTAGAATGAAGTTTTAAGACAAAGTGTAAATAAACTCTAAATTTTCAAAGTATTGAATAGGGTTTTAGGCAATCAAATATAGACTCTCATGAAGAATGGAGTGCGAGTGAATTTTATCGTGAGGTAAAACCCATCCACAAAGTTGGCCGAAAAGGAGTGTGTGGACTCTAATCTAAATGCCTCCAAGCAATGGATTTTCCAATTTTTTCTTTAGTGAATTTTCAATAAACTAAGCCTAAGTGAAAAAAGGGCAGCCTCTCAACTCACTCCCAAATACTCTTTAACACTTTCCGTGTGTCTACTCAAGCATTCTAAGGAAGTAGGACAGGTTTCTATGCTGAAATTCCATCCAAAAATGCCTTTAAAGGCCTAAAATGACCCCAATTGGATCCCAATTTACAATTCCAGCACATACCATGACATGCATTCTTTTTAGACTCTTCACCCAAAACAATTTACCTATCCAAGTTCAACATACATTCAATTTTATAAGATGTCTTATAACCAAGTGCAATGAAAATTGCAATTGTCCAATTATAAATGGGGAAGCATACACAAAACCTTCAATTGGCACCTCCTCCTCAAGGCAGCCAACCTTCCTCCAAAGAATTGGTCACCATCTCCACCTCCTTGATCCAATTTGGATTAGACTTAGCTTTTGAGAAAGCTAACTTCACCATCTTCATCCTCCCAAAGTTTCAAATTCATTGATTGTGCCAATCTCTTGCAATTAGGGTCCAAAGTAGCAGCTTCAACTCCTTGCGGTAGCAGACCCTGCGCCATCAACTTGACCGCCACTGTCTCATCCAAGCTCTGATTCTACTAAGACCTAGCTCGTTTGGAAGATACCTTCAAGGCGCTCCTATCCTCCAAAATTCACTTCAATCCAAATTACCATACTCTCCCAACAGCCCACCAAAATTGGTTGTTTCAAAATCCCGCTGCAGCACACCACCTCTCACAAAATTGGCCCCCATTTCTTTGTACTAGCTTCAAATCGGGCAAGCCTAGACTCATTAGAAGGCTCACTTGAAGTTGCAACTCCCCTCCAAAATTCAGCTCCATTTGACCTTCCACGCTCTTGCGGTTGCTCGTCAAAGTTGGCGCCCCCCATTTGTTGCGGCAGCCCCCCTTTCTCCAACATCTTTCTCATCTGACCTAAACCATTTTCACTTTTCACCCATCTCCCCTTATGAAATGATAAAACCTACTTGACAAATTGTCTTAAACTTTCTCTCTACTCATTCTACCTCTTAATTTTTTACTTGTTGTTGCATTTCTCTTCACTTGACTCCCCAAAAACACAAGCACACACCAAAAAAAAAAAGAGTGGAGAGAGAGCTCCTAACCCTAATTCGACCTTTTTCCCAATTTTCGCACTAACTAACTTCTTACTCCCTTCATCTATCCCTAATCTACTGAAAATACCTTTAAATTACTCCTCTTATCTAAATTGGTGTTCTTATGACTATGTAAGTGTTTTCCTAATAGTTCTTAATTTAATAGCTTCTTTGGTGCTTTTATATTTCTTCTTTCTTCATAGTTTCCCATTAACATTTAGACTCATTTTCTACTTCTAATCTTGGTTTTCACTTAGTTTTTTTGTATTTTTATTTGTTATATTTTTTAGTTAGCAATTTTGATCTAGATTCATTTTCCATGAACTAAAAGTCTTCAAACTAATGGTTGTAGAGTAATTTAGGATACTAACACTTTTGAATCTAAAAACTCACACATATTTTTTGTATTTTCAATTGTATTGAAGGTGAACCAACGTGGTGGTTTACATGGAGGTACATTTTAGGCAAGACTGTTTTAAAAAAAGTTGAAATTAGGTGTAGTTACCTTATATATTCATATCGATATTATCGCCTTAAAACCACTTTCTTAATCCACTGATGTCTACCTTCCCAACATGTATTAAGAAAAGAAACTCAGAAGATCAACATGGATGCAATCTATATCATGTATACTCTTGGCCAGGTAAGGTGAACTAGCAATACAAATAAGGTAGGTGGCTGGAATTCCGCCCCTCTTCTTCAGACCGTCCCCTAGCTCGCTTTAAAATGGACTTTAAGAGGTTGGTAAATGGATAATCAATGTTCCTTTGATGATGAAAGAGCAGTTTATCATTTACCAATTATTTGTTCATATTTCGATAGGGGACGTAATTAGAGCCAATGTGGTTTCATTTCTAAAGACATGTATGTGCATTCAAAAAAAAAATTCACTCAAACTTTGAATGCTAATATCTTTTAATCCATATGGTCAAACTTCATGAAACTTTTACCACATAATCTCATACTAATAAAGTACAAGATCCTACGGTTAGATTTTTCGAAAACTATTTTTTTTTGTTGCCTTGGATGAATTGAGCAGAAATGACAGTTTTGAGTGATTTTCGACCCAAAATAGGCCTTGGCACTTTAAGAGTTAAGTTTAATACATGTCGCATTTAGGAACCTTTTCTATTATTTTTTGCATACTATAGTGCTTGTTTTCAGACCGCATGTGTGTGGGTTTTGCAGGGCCTAGAGATCATAAATAGATACTTATGGCAGAATTCTTTGAAAATTCATAAGTGATTCATAAATGCTCTGGAAAATATGAAACCACTTGGGTTAGGTTCCAAATCAATTTTTCTTCAAGTGAAAAATACCACCAGATAATTTCATGCATTTGAAGACCATCAAAAAGGGTATATATTTATTATGGCAACCAACCTTTAAAGGGACGCTTTATAAGCCCACTACTTTAGACTGGATATGGTTGACATTGAATGATTTGAACCATCTCCTACAATTCAAATATTTGTGAAACAGTTACTATGTCTAAATATTGATTAAATATTGATTGATTAGATTTTTGATTTTGCATTGTGAAATAATTAGTTTAAATATTTTGAATCAAAATAGAAAATCAAAATCATTTGAATTACTAATTAAGCCAATGAGTTGTTTCCTTCTCATAAGACAAATCTAAACACATGAATATAGAAATCTAATTATGTAACATATTATTGAAAATGGGTTTTGTTTTCATAAAATCAAAACCATTTGAATTGATGATACATGTTGAATCTAAGACTCCTAGAGGACAATTGCATCTAGAGTTGCATGGATGATGCATTTATATATATACTCAAATTGACAAGTCTTCCATATTCGACAATTCAACCCATGCTCAGCTTAACTAGGATGTAGTCTCCTATCAAAATTAAGAACAATGACTTTCTCCTAATTGATTGGAATTTGATGTACTCGCAGATAGTAGAGAGATAAACAGAAGAGAGTCCCCTGAGAGCTTATTCAAAGACTCCCACTGAAATTATTGTTGCTCAGGTCTCTATTATCAAGGCATACATGCATTAAATTAGAAACCGAATAAAATCCCAACACCGCTATTCAAATAGGAGCATGTATGAAAGCAAGAATTTTTACCTTCATTGTTGAATGATGTTGGTATCAACATCGTTCTCATCACTATTGAGTTCTGAAATGGTCGCTTGAATGCCACTTCACAGTCACCGTGGAGCCGGGCTCAATGCTGCCGAGGTCCACCTCCAAGGATGCCAGCAGTAGCACGTCTTGACTGGCGGACATGAATAGGATCAACTTCAGGGCTAAGATTTGTAGTATAGACACATAGATGAACCAACCACCTGCATAGCAACCCCACGCAGTCAGCATTCCTAAACCCAAGAGCATGGATTCATGATTTGCAAATGACTGATTCAATGGCTCATGTCATGAACAATATATGGGGAGTTGGGAACACAATTTACGTCACCAAAATTAGTGAAGAACATTGCGTGTGTTGGTCAAAAAATTAATTAAATTGAATTGAGAGATAATCTCTCTATGACCTATTCGAAACTAACAAAATTCAGATACTCCATGTGTGGCCTACTAGACACTAACAAATTCAATTGATCATTTAAGGCCACAATTTCTATCACCAAACTTTGTGACAAACATTACATGTGCTAGTTAAAAAGTTAAAAAAATTGAGCAAAAGATAATCCATGTATGACATACTAAGAATGGGTAAAAATAATATCATGCCCAATTTGGGCTTTGAGGCCCTGTAAGAGTTAAACTTGCACAGTTTGTGCTTGGTGAATTGAAAATCCACATGGTGGTACAGTTTGTGTTTGGTGAGTTAGTTCTGAATCAGTGGTACTAAAAAATGGTTCACTTTAAGCCCTTTATAGTACTAGCATGTATATCCAATTATAAATAACTCACATACCACCACCAGCATCAAACATCAGTATGATGCAAACCTATCTCATTGTCGTCCATCCCAAATTGATCAATTATGAAAACAATTAAGATTTGAGCCACGCAAGACATCAGATCACTCATGAAAATATTTTAGATTTTGAGAGATGCAAGTGTTAATTAAAAACTATATGAAGCTGATGGAATCATTCATTCCCTGCAGCAGCAAAAAAAACTTAACTTATATTATGGTGTGATTCATGTTCCAGATTTCCAGTGAAGGACAAAGTTGGATTGATATTTGTAGGTTTTCTGACAGCAAAGTGGGGGCGCCTCTAGATGAAAAAAAGAAACAAAGAGAAGAAGAACTGAAGGCTGTGGAACTTGCCTGATGAGCCGGGTATCAACTGCGCATAGACACACTAGGGTTGAAATCCTCCATCTTCAACTTCAATGCAACTCCGGCCGCTGTTTTTGCTTAGAGTCTCTCTCTTGTGCATGGAGTCCACTCAGTCATGAGGAAAGTCCAGCTCACATAGCTCGGAACGCTAGCTAACTCCCCTCACAATCCTCAGTGCCCCCCTTTATCATATGGAAGTCATAGAAAATTTTCACAATTAAAATTCTCACAGCTTAAACTGAGCCCTAAAGAAGTTCACAAGAATATGAATCCAATTGTGTCAATAGCTCAACCTCTTTCAATGCTATGTACTCAACCTCTTTCAATCCTGTGTGCTCAACCTCTTTCAATCATGTCTGCTCAACTGCAACAAAACTTTGAACCCTAAACCCCAAGTTTGATAATTTTGGAGAAATGAGCATGAACTCTAATGGTCTTTGATGAAGGAACCAAAACAAGAGATTCTAAAGAGAAATGACAATGGCAACAAGAATAGTGCATTTCTCCAAGGACCACCTCAAAGAAAGACAAGAAAAAACGTGGAAAAAATTCTCTGGATGCAAAAAAACTCAAATGCAATTGCATCAAGTAGAAGGTGCACGCATTTTTCTAAAGCTCTCTAACACGAATCCAAGGTGAAGATGACATGCACTGTGAAAGCTATGGAGGAGTTGTGAAAACTCAACGGCAAGACCAATATGCAAAATCACATGACGGGAAGAGAACTCAACGGTGTCCATCCCAATGAAACTCCACATGCGGGAAGAAAGTCAGGGAGTAAGTTAACTTGAGTTTGATTATTTCCCTTATCGGACTTCTGTTTAAGAGAGGAAAAGTGAGACTAAATGATCAAGTAAACAACAAGTATTTCCTATTTTTATTAATGTTCTTAATTTTTGAAATTAAAAGTGAAAGACAATTTTACACTATAAGAAAAGCCCATTTTTGGTGTCGTTAGCAAAAAACAAAACCTGTTTTCGGCGACGTCAGTACGTTCACTATAAGAAAAGCACGTTTTGGGTGGCGTTTAGCAACAAACGTGTCGTGTTTTTTCAAACCATGTCACTGTAGACGGCTATGTTTGTGACAATGTCAACTGCAACATGGCCAGATTTTTATAAAACGTCACATACAACATAAACTGCCACGTCAGCAAGTAGATTTAGAGAAGGGCATCCACGTGGCATATTTTAGAAAAAAATAAATGGATGGATGGATGGACGTTGAGCTGGACGTCGAGTTGGACGTCTAGTTGGACGTCTCAAACAACGTAGGCTAATTATTCCATATTGTTTGTCTCATAATGGACAAATTTTTTAGCAAAGGGCAGCCATGTGGCATATTTTAGAAAAAAAAGAAATGATGGATGGATGGACGTTGGGTTGGACGTCTCAAACAACGTTGGCTATTTATCCCATATTGTTTGTCGCAACATGGACAAAGAATGGGTATAAATATGACCCTTAAAATGTTCATTTTAATGTAATTTTTCTACCAAAATAAAATTGATGGTAAATGATAAGTTTTTTTACTTCTTGGTGAATTCTACATTTTTTTTGTTGTTTACTTTTATTTTTTAATTTATGTTAACCAATTATTTTTTGAAAAAATGGATTGGATGAAAAAAACAGGGTGGATGAAAAAATAGTTTGGATGAAAAATGTCAGATTCATTGACCTCCATGTCATCCACCATGTCAGACACGGTCAAGTTAAAAAGTTTTTTCAGGGGTCCACGTCATAGCACACGTCACCAACGCCTTGGATGAAAAAGTGAACCATGTGGCCATGTCCGCCCTTGAGCCGCTCACGTGTAGCCGACCTATCCTCCACGTGCCTTCTTTTGGTGACTCTCCAAGATCCTGTTTTGTAGGATGTCACAAAAAAACAAGTAGAAATCGGTCGCGTTTTTTCAAATTTCACGACGTTTTTTGGCTGTCAGTTATAAGAGATTTTAGGTGACATCAACGCTGACTATGTGCGCGTCAAAGAAAACGCGCGGCCGCGTTTTTTGTGTTGTTTAAAAAAACATCAGTTTCTTATAGTGTTTCTGCCTTCATTGCCTACTATTTGGATTAGAATGTTTCGAATGTTTTTATATAGGCATCCATCTATACAACCTCCAGAAAATAATTAATATTTTTAGATAATATATTTTTTGAAATTCTTTAATTGATGTTTGAATTTCTCCAAAACTACTTCAAAATACTCACTCCAAAGCAAGGTCAAAATTTCCATCAATATATATTTATTAACAAACCCATGACCATTGGTGAATGCAAGAAACACTTGTACTATTTGTTGCGTTTTGTCACACCCTAATTTTTGATTTTTTTTTGTCACAGTTGTTGTGTTCTAGCTCCAAATGACTCAAAATTTATAGCTAAGCTACTCATAACCATTATACACCTTTTCCAATTTTTCAAGATTTTTCAAAAATAATTTACTATTTTTAAACACACCCGATAATTTTTCACAATGGGTGATTTAGGGGGGTTTTGCACTTTTTTTAACCCAAAAAAACAAATTTTGAGCTGAAATTTGGAGAAAATGGTCTTCTAGTAGACTTATAGCTATTGTCCAAATGAATTCTAAAAATACTTATTTTTATATGGTGTACAAGTCCACAAAGAGAGCTTCTTTCTACATTTTTTTTCAAAGGTATGAAACATTATTTTGGTGCATTTTTTTGGTCAATACCCATCACCAAATAGTTTTCTCAAATGAAATTTCTTTTGATTTTTTTTTAAGAAAAAAACTATTTCTTATAATTTAAAATGTCAAAAGTGGTATTTTCTTCACTAGAATTTTGGACATCGAATTCATCCTAAAACCGGTGAAGAAAATACCACTTTTGACATTTTAAATTGTAAAAAATAGGTGGTTTTTTTTCTTAATTATCTAAAAATTTTACATTTAAAAAAAAAATTTGGTGAAGGGTTTTGACCAAAAAAATGCACCAAAATAATGTTTCATACCTTTGAAAAAAAATGCAGAAAGGAGCTCTCTTTGTGGACTTGTACACCACATAAAAATACGTATTTTTAAAATTCATTTAAACAATAGCTATAAGTCTACTAGAAGACCATTTTCTCCAAATTTCAGTTCAAAGTTTGTTTTTTTGGGTTAAAGAAGTGCAAAAAATCCCTAAATCACCCATTGTGAGAAATTATTGGGTCTGTTTAAAACTAGTAAATTATTTTTGAAAAAACTTGAAAAATTGGAAAAGGTGTATAATGGTTATGAGTAGCTTCGCTATAAACTTTAAGTCATTTGGAGCTAAAACACAACAGTTATGGCCAAAAAAAAAATCAAAAACTAGAGTGTGACAAAACGCTTTAAGTGTTTCTTGCATTCACCCCTATAGGATCCTTTGGTTAACTTGTTCAAGTGTATTGCCTCAAATTTTAGAATGAATAATATCTCTACCAATTGTAAGTTCAAAGTGCCGAAACTTCAAAATGTAGACTTTTGTAGCCCTTTCAAAAAGTGAAGTTTTTTGTCTTTTAACATTTGAAGAAAAATCCATGCATGTTCTATAATTTGTGAATTTTAGTCAATTGTTGAAAAATGGTATGTAAAAAATCTTAACCAAAAAAACTTCATATTTGTTTTTGTTTTTTTTAATTATAAAGTGGAAGGTGTTACTCAATGAAAGATAAAACTAATATACTACAAACCTTTTGGAACAATGTGAAAATTGCTAATTTCTAAAATGAGATTAAATGATCTAGTGAACAACAAGTATTTTCTATTTTTATTAATGTTCTTAATTTTTGAAATTGAGAGTAAAAGACAGCTTTATATGCTTTTTCTACCTCCATTGAAAGGAATGGCATATATTGACCAAACGTTTTCAAAGAGAGACGGAGTGAGTGTATTAGTGACATTATTCTGTCTTGTTCAATTGTCGACTTAGAGTTGTGGAAGATGCTTAATTTCCATTGCTCTAAAATTCTTTGTATTTGACAGCTTTAACATTTGTATATGGCATTGTCATGTCATTGTATAAAGTCAGTGGAAATGGCACCGACCACCAATAAGGATTGTTTCGAGATTTTGTGCCGTTTTTGTTGTTGTACGATTGTGCTTGTAAAAGGTTTCTATTGTATCCAAAGGTAAAATTTGGAATTTTAGGATATATTTTTTTAGAAGGTCTTCATCCTAAACCCTTGCTAGCGAGAAGGTTCTACTCTATGAGTGTTACATTGGTATTGTTGCTATTGCAGAATTTGAAGGTCTAGATCAAGTTCAATAGATTTCATCTTGGGATGATAGAACAAGGAAATTAGGGTTTCACCAAGTTCAATGTAAGATAGTTGTTGTCAAATTCTAAATGTAGGTGACTTACTTACTTACTTACTTATTAGAACTTGTACAAAGTGAAGTGTTGTAACCATTGAGAAATTATTAGAGTTGGAGCATTTTGGTAAATATGGATAAAACATTGGGTTGTACAAGATGTGGCCCTTTTAGGATTTCAACGATGGCTGGTCTATTTAGTCACCAAAGGTCTCGCTATCAAGGGAGGCAAATAGTTGCTAATTTGTCTATTTCTAGCCCTATAATTGCAAGTGGGGTTGGTGAAGCTCATGTAGCTGAGATTCTTGACTGTCATGGTGAGACACATAATAGAAATGACCTTCCAACACAATTGCATGGAGGATGCCAAATGGGAGGCTCTTTTTTTAACCCTGATATGTCCGGATCTCCAAGCTTGCTAGCTATGGAGGACAATGATATACCTTTATAGCCGTTTGATTCTAATTTTCATCTTGTAAGTTTTATCCGCAATTGTAAAAACAAACAAGGTTTATTAAGACAGGATATTAAAGCATTATTGGATTTACTTTTTGATGATCGATTTGATCTCAAAGCTGTGACAGTCAGAAGTTTGGATGACATTGAAAAGTATGAAGAGAAGGAATTATATCCTATTGCAGATGTAAGCAAGCATGCTAACAATTTTTTTTTAGTTTCATTATTTTAGTTGTTTAATTGTTGCTAAAGGATTGTTGTGCTTTTAGATTAATTGAGTGGAATGTGAATTTTTGACAATCAATGTGGCAGGGTTGGACCAAATATACATTTGCAGAGGTGGACAATGGTGATGCCAATTTGTACTTCAGTAATCCCATTCATATTTTAACATCTTTATTCTCAGCTGCCGAGAATGCTAGAGATTTCAAACTCAAGGCAACTACTAACCTATCGGGTGTTGGAGAACAAATTTATACAACACCTAATACTAGATCTTAGTGGCATCAAATGCAAGATTTCATCAATTTACAATGCACGGGAGCAGTGATTTCCCCATTGATTTTCTATTTTGATCAAACTTGTTTATCGAATAATACAAGAATCTCTAGATATCCTTTGGTGATGACAATTGGAAATATCTCCCTTAAAAACAAAAGAGAAGCTAAGTCCTGGACATGAGTTGCTTGCTATACTTCCTACCTTTCAAGGATCAAGTAATTAATTAATAGTTACTATGCTAATATGCTTAAAATGTTTTAGATAATGTGTTGTTTGAAGTGCATTGTTATATTTTGTATTTCATTATTAAGTGTTAATGATGTATTCAGATTTGTCATCCACCAAGAAGACGGAGTATCTACACCAAAGTCTTGAAATTATTTTTGACTCTTTGAAAAAAACAAGCTTTACAGGTCTCCCTTTACTTGATCCCAAAGGAGAGCCAGAAATAGTCTACCCTCTACTATTTGCATATATATGTGATCATCCGGAGTCATGTAAGGTAACAATTACATATGACACCAGTCTTTGTCAATTCCCTTGTAGTAGATGCATGTGTGGAAAAGAAGATCTTAGTAATATGCGCATGCAACATCATGTCTGCACAGAATCAAAGATGGCAGAAATATATCAAGTCATGGAATGTGTGCACCTGAATTTAGCCTCAAAGATTGGAAGAAATTGGTCACTACATCCTATTCAAGTAAGTTCTTTGACCTTTTTCATATCGGACATGGATTTCGTTTGTATTTAAAACATGGATGTGTATGAACTTAATTGATAATTAAAAGTGTAATTGCATTTGTATGTGAAGTGCGCACTATGGGGATTTAATGGTGGCGATACAGAACTTGGCAATCTTTATCTCACAATACATGTTGATACCTTGCACCAAAGTGACCTTGGGATATTTAAGATGATTGTTGACATCCTACGTGAGATAGCTACTGTTCATCCACGTCAATCCAAATTGAAGGAGTTGGATAGAAGACTCCTTTTTATTAAGAAGAATTGTCGGTTTCCATCATTTCAAATTCATGGCAATGAGCAAGGAGGGTATTTTATTTCACAAGCCAATTTTGATGGATTTGAACATCGAGCTGTTATGCAGGTAGCATTTTCAAAATAACACTTTGTAATTTTTCATTAAGAATTTTGTTTAGGTTTTGAAATCACTTCTTAATGCCATACCATTTTTAAATATTGCAGGTCATTGTTCTATGCCTAGTTGGCTTGTTTGATGAAAATGTTATATTGGCAATAGCGTTGTTTCTGGAATGATATGGTGTAGCATCTCGAAGCACTTTTCACACAAGTAAAAGCCTGAAGCACATGGATGAACAAATGTATAGGTAAATTGTCTACTATTGTTAGTTATTACATTCCAACTATTTTTGCATTCTCCATTTGAAGCATTCTTCCAACTTTGTTCATTTTCATTTGGTAATATGTTGTATTAAGAGGTTGAATGTAATTTTTTATTTAGGGCTATGGAAGCTTTGAAAGGCTCTTTGTTTCAGTGGCAAAGGTCTAGATTTAATACCTCAAAGGTTCATATGATGAACCATTTCAATCAATGTATTAAACGATCTGGATTACCATGGGAGTATTCAACAGATATGTATGAGCAATTCTACATTGCTCTTATGAAAATAGCCTATCGGAGTAGCAATAGAAGAAATGCAACGCCTCAAATTGTGCGACATAATCAAAGATTGCAATCTTTGAGGAGAGTTGCAAAGCAAATGGAAGGATTAAAAAAATACAAGGAAGCCAATGACACAACATTGAAAAAGGTATGAGTTTAGGATTTAAAAATAAAAGCATAGTGATGCTAATGATATATTTTGGATTTTACTAAAAAAATTGGAGCTAAGCATATATTTCATTGTGGAAAAATATAATTATTAGTTTCTAATTTTTTTAATACAATTTTGTTTGAATGTGGCATATATAGGTTTTGAAGACAGGTCAAAATGTTATGTCACCCATCTACTTGAATCTTCATTGCATTTGGTTGCATAGAACAAGAGATGAGTTTGGCCAAACATCAGAGGTTACAGTGGGAGACCTTTGTATGGAAAGAGGATATGAGGTAGCTCGAGTTTCTATTGCAATCCAAAAATTGTTAGTGGATCAGCCAGAAATTCCCCAAGAATTCCTTCAAGCTCTACGAATTTACGAAGTACAATTGAATGTTACTTTATCACAAGTTTTGGGTTTGTCTCAATGTTTAGCAATTCCTCTTGGAGCTGGAGATAGATATGGAGATTGGCCTATGTATATTCGAGCAACAATAAATTTTCACAGCAATCCATACTTTAGCAATGTTGCATTTGAAGTAGAAGAAGATGGCATTCAACAAATCTACTACAGGCAAGTACGGCTTTTATTTCAGGCAAGTAGCCAATCAAATACTAGTGGTGAAAAAAGTCAAAGACAGATGGTCTTTCTGAAGTTATATACCGAAATTGAAAATGATGATTGGAGTGCATTGACAAAATGCAAATGTTTACGATGGAGTACATAGTCTATCTTGAGAGATGTTCAAAATAGCATGCAAAGAAACTCCCAAGCACAATTGAGAGCACATTATGTTGTAACAAATATCCAAACCATTCTGAAAGTGGTACACATCATTCCACATTTTGTTACACCGGGACGCTTCTTCATCAATTGTTGGAAAATCTAGGTAGTCCTCTTGTAAGGATTTGATTGACAATTGTTTCAAAAGTGTTAAGCAATGTACAACATTGATATTGTTGACCCTATCAAACAACTATATTGTACTACAGTTGTGATTGTTTATGATATTTTCTATATACATCTTCACCATGTGTAATATTTGTATAGGATATTTACATAGAATATTCATGTATAATATACATGTGTCAAGAATTATGGCAATATCAATTATCAATTTTAAAAGTATATGCAGAAGAAGAACAAAATATTTGTGCCATGAGAGTTTGTATTACTTCTATAATCCAATTAAATGTCATGTGCATGCATTTCAAGTACCAAATGACAATTTTGGCATTGATGCAAACATTGGGGAAAATTTACATGTACACTATATATGTATTTGGTTAATGAAGAAAATTGGTATTGTTGGAAGTGTGCCTTTGTCTACCAATAGGTATGCTAATTAGTATCCAAACTTCATTCACCTAAGTTCTACATACAATATAATTACAATGTGATACAAACTATTTACTAACTAATCTATGTACTAGCAATCTATGTACTAGCAATTGTTAATTTTAGATGCCATTTTAATAATTAGCTATCAATTTGTGTGGTTGTTCCTAAAGTAAACTCAAATCCATCTTTATTCATTGAGTTTCATGTACTGTGACAGAAAAGGTGATACAAGCCTATGAAGAATAGCACTATAGTAAGCTACTATTAGCAAATTATCTATCAAAGTACAATAATTTGCACCAATATGACATTTATTTAAAATATTTAAAAAAAATGTTGGTGCCAAAATGATAGTCAATGGCTCTAAAATGGCCCCAAAAGTATGTGAATGACAAAACAGTGTGAAAATGACATTGAAGTATACTTACGTACCATGTCTTCTAAAGTGGCATTGAAATTGCGCATATATGAAAATTGTAGTGTAATGGCACCAAATAGGCATTGAAGAAGGGGATGTCAAAATTGTGCCCATATTAAATTAAAATATTATTGTCATGATGCAAAAATGTCATGCCATTTGCCTAAAATGAATACAAAATTAGTTCACAGTAGAAAGATGTCAATACGACATTCAAATAGTGTTAGCTAAATTGGCATGAACATAGCATTGAAAATGTGCACGTCAACAATTCTCTAATATGGTAGCACAATAGAGTGAAGATGATAAAGGAATGGTGCACATATAGAGTTGCATTAAAGTAGCATGAAACTGGCATTGGAAAACTACATTGTAAATTGATATGAAAATAACAGTCAAATGGTTCAATCACTATGACATGAAAATGGTAACAAAATTGCACTAAAAAGGCAAATACATGACATTGCATTATTCCTTTCTCTGTTATTGCTACAATAATATTAGAATAGTTCATGTGAACTAGCATCAAAATAATACAAAAATAATGCATGTCCAATTTTGCATCATTTTGACCCTCAAACTAATGCCAATTTGATATTGAATTAATGTTCCCCAAATTGATGTTAAAATGGCTCTACAATAATGTCAGGATGACAATGCTGACTTTGCATTGAAATGATATTACCATAATTTGGTGCCACCTCAATATCAAAGTAAACCCCAAATGACACTTAGGTGGACTCTATGATAGATTGCTGTTAAAGTGGCATCCAAATATTCTCGTCCAACTTTTCTGATGATGACCTATAGTAGACATCTTATGACCCCATGATGGTTTTTTAGACCACAATCAATATCTAACCTGACACCTATAGAGTGATTAGTGACCTCATTAGGAACACCCATTTTTTTCAGTGTAAATCATTGTAGGAAGTGACTTTTCATGGCATTTCACATTAGAAATTATTGTGACCTCTTTAGGTGATTAAGATGAGCATATTGGATACACTTTTTGTTAGTTATGGGGCAGCATGTAGACCATGTTGGGAAGATCACTTCAAAAAGACATAACTAATTCACACTTTGTCTGAAAAATAAATTTTTTTTTTGGCATGAGAGCAAACTCGAAATTCTGACCATAATGGGTTGGTTTACCTTATAGAGCATCCATTTGGACTTTGGAAGAAGAAGGGAGTTCCAACAAATGGAAGCCTTTCATTAGGAATAGTTTACTTTATTAACTGCATTTTGTTTTTGATTAAAAATAAAAATGAAAAAACAAATAGAGAATAGTTTGATTTTGGAGTACTTCTAGAATTTGGTTATTAGGAGGAAAAGGTTAAACAAGCTTGTTTGGAGTTTTATTTGACTTTTAAAGTCGTTAACAACCTATTAGCCAAATTAGATTTGATTAGATTTATAGGATTTGATTTGGAAAGAATAATTAAGAATTTACCAAAAAGGTCAAAAGTTAATTAAAGAACAAGTTAGAGTTAGAATCTTTTAGAGAATAGTTTTAGGACCCCCAAACTAATTTTACTTTGAAAAAACAACCTTATAACAAATGAAATAGAGTAGAATGAAGTTTTGAATGAATTTGGAACAAGTTTGGATGAAAGTCAAACAAAATTGATCAAATCAAGTCAAACTCAAAATTTAAATATACTAAATAGGGATATTAAGGGGACCAAAAAATTAAAAGGACTTGTTGTATAAAACTATAGATGTTTGAAACATGATGTTCAGCCCTCAGACACTTCAATAACTATTGATGTACAATAATGGTAAATATTTATATAGTATGCAATGTTGATTAATTAGCATGAGTCTCTTTAAAATCCCTATTCAATGTAGAAGATTCAAAATAAAAATAACCAAAGAATCCACGTTCAATTTTAATAGTTACAACATTAAAAATTGACGAATGAAGTTTTAGAAGTTAGTTTTAGGATCAAACTTCATCCACAAATATTTGTTAGAAATTTAGATCAAAATTAGGTTTCTTTATCATTTTGGAAAAGGCAAAATAAGTTCTAAGATTTAGGTTGTTTTACTTATTTGCTTGACTAACCTTTATCAATCTTTAGTTTTGATTGTCATAGTAAAAACCAACCGCAAATACTAATACGTTTTAAATTTTGATTAGGAATTACAAGTGAAAGAATTAGGACTAAGAAACAACAAGAAGATCCATTGCTTGGAGGGTGTAACTGGATTGCATGTTTTAGACACTTCCTAGAATTGGATACTGTAACAAAAATACTAAGAACTTGGTTGTTTACGCAATATTCGAAGGGTTGGAATAAAGTGCCCACATGGCGCTTAAGGATTAAGACACTTCTAGACTTTCAGGGACTAACTTATTGTATTTGTAAGGATTTTTGTTCAATATAATGCAAACACTCTTTTTAGGTCTTTTTAATACTAACGATTATGAGCAAAAATAAAATAAAATAAAATAAAATAAAATAAAATTTTGAGACCCAAATGACAATTAAAGGACTCACAATAAGCCAGGCCAACAAATTCATTTTATCCTCATGGATCTGGGAGTGCTATTTTGTGAGCTTTAGAACGTGAGCCCTTGAGCTTTAGAACGTTTGGAGCTTTAATTTTAGGTGCAATTTTTTTGACTTTCAGGGTGTAGACCTATGATTGCGGTTTGAGATTTGAGGATCTTTATAGCTAGTGAACTTAAAAAAATATGTCAGTTGGCTTGAAATAGGGTTGAAACATTCCAAATGTTCTCCAAATACCTTATCTATATAGTATATACCCTATCCATTTTTAATTTTTTTTATTCTTAATGGCAACTCTGTCACCCCTAGAGAATCAAAGACCCCTCTTAGCACAAAGAGGACCCTTGGAAGGTATGGAGATTGGGACTATAAAAATAAAAAAAATTTAAATTCAATTTTTTTTCTTTTGGTTGCAATTTCAGCACCTTCCAAAAGCCCCTTGAGGGTTTTAGAGTTTGGGACTCTCAAAAATATTTATTTTTTATTTAAAATTTTATTTAAGTTGCAATTTCATCACCCTTAGAAATCCCTCTCGTTACTGAGAGACCTTTTGGAATTTGGAGTTTAATTTTTGACTCTCAATTTTTGAATTTTTGAATTTATTTCTAATTTTTTCAAATTTTTTTGCAACTTTGTGACCCCATGAAAACCCTCTCAATACCAAGAGACCCATTCTGAGATTTGGGGTTTGAAACTCTGCAAAAAAAAAAGATTTTTTTTTTTTCCAATTCTTTTTCAATTTTTTTCTGCAACTTTGTGACCCCAAGAATCCCCTCTTGATACTAAGAGACCCCTCCTAGGGATCTGAGTTTGGAACTTTAAAATAGATAAAAAATGATTTTTTTATTTTTTTATTTTTTTATATAATTTTTTTTTGCAACCTTGTGACCTCGAGAAACCCCTCTCGGTAGCAAGAGCCCCCTTCTGGGGTTTGGGGTTTGGGACTTTCCAAAATAAATAAAAATAATTTTTTTTTTTTTTTTTTTTCAAATTTTTTTTTCACAACTTTGTGACTCCGAGAAACCCCTTTTGATACTGAGAGATCCCTTCTGGGATTTGGGATTCTAAAAAAATTAAAATTAAAAAATTAATTTTTTTTTAATTTTTTAATTTTTTTTTTGCATCTTTGTCTTCTCCAGAAACCCTTCTCGGTACTAAGAGACCCCTTTAGGACTCTAGGTGAATTAAAATTGTTGCTCGCCAGCAGACCAAGCCAAGTGCAACGTGCGTGCTAACAAGCTTCCACGGTCATAGGTCCACGATCATAGGGTTTAATAATAAAATTTTGGAATTTCTCTTCTGTTTACTCTGTTTACTCTGTTTACTCTGTTTACTCTGTTTACTCTGTTTACTCTGTTTACTCTGTTTACTCTGTTTACTCTGTTTACTCTGTTTACTCTGTTTACTCTGTTTACTCTGTTTACTCTGTTTACTCTGTTTACTCTGTTTACTCTGTTTACTCTGTTTACTCTGTTTACTCTGTTTACTCTGTTTACTCTGTTTACTCTGTTTACTCTGTTTACTCTGTTTACTCTGTTTACTCTGTTTACTCTGTTTACTCTGTTTACTCTGTTTACTCTGTTTACTCTGTTTACTCTGTTTACTCTGTTTACTCTGTTTACTCTGTTTACTCTGTTTACTCTGTTTACTCTGTTTACTCTGTTTACTTCTTAAATTTCAAGTGTTTTTTTTGTCAGTGCTCTGGGCTCACAAAATGTACGCTCACTGCTCTAAAGCTTGTGCTTTTAGGCTCACAAACTAGCGTCATTACTCATGGATCCAATGCAGTAGTTCTTACTAGAAGGATCTAGATAAGTGTTGATACTTACAATGATTATTCATATAAGAGTTGGACTTTCTTCATGAAGAACAAAAAAAAAATAATATCCAAATTTTGTATATTTAAAAAAAATTAGAAGTTAAAACATACAATAAGATCCAAGTATTCCGTTTGGATCAAGGAGGAGAATATACTTTGGACAAGTTTGTAGACATAGGCACAGAGAATGGCATCTATTGTGAATTCACCCAAGCCAACATTTTACATCTAGTAACATCAATCAATCACACTCCAACATGGACCAAACACCAAAATTATCAAATTCCACTCAAAGTTCTAAGCTACCTCTTCATGTAGAGCGGCAAATCAGTCCATTAGTCTGGCGCTACCTAAGTTGCAATATAGCACCATCAATGAGAATGAAGAACTTGTAGACCTTGATCTCGGAATTGTTTGAAGAACCCTTGGACTTTTAAACCGCAAACCAACAAACAGAATGGTAGACAACCCATTCAAAACAAAGTTAACTCCATTCTAAAAAATAAGACTTGTGAAGTCATAGATTGCCTTGCCAACTGAACTCCCATGACAGCCAAGTGGATTTTCAAAATCAAGAAAAAATTCAAATGGAAGAATCAACAAATTCAAGGCCAAAGTTGTAGTAAGAAGATTCCAACATAAGGAAGGTATCGACTATCATAACATCTTTGCCCCTGTGGTAAGATGGTCTACAAGGCCTTATTTGTTATATTTGGACAAATGTAGTCTCAATTTTATCCTTGAGTCGAAGATAAATAGTTATAACTATTCAATATTGAGACTATTTGAAAATTTGAGACTTTAAAATATTACTATGTATAAAAACCTTTCATTGCCAAAAGGTTGCAGTCTCAACTTATCCTCGACTCGAGGATAAATCCATACAATTGTTTTAGGGCAAAAGTCTCAAAATCTGTCGATTGTCCAATTATAATGAATATGGTAGTACCATTATTGTCATTCTAGTGCTAGCTGCAAAATACAATTGGTCTTTATTTCAAATGGGTGTCAATATAGCTTTTTTGAATGGAACCATCAGAGATAAAATTTTGATAGAGATTCCAAATAGCTTTCCCAAAGCTGCAAATGATACAAAAGTATACAGGATCAACAAGGCACTTTATGGTCTGAAGCAGTCACTGAAAACATTGTATGATTGCATCAACTTATGTTTCCATCAACAAGAACTAAATCAAAGTGAGAGCAATCCTAATCTATTAGACAAAATGGAAAGTTGACAATCCTCCTTGTTTACGTAGATGATCAACTTATTATTAAGGATGATCAACAAGAATTTTCCAATTTAAAAAGGAAAAGCTCCAAACAATATTTGAAATGATGGACTTAGGGGAGGCAAGCAACTATCTCAATGTTGAGATCCATCGGAAAAAACAACGGTATTTTCATCAATCAGAACTTCAGAAGGGCTACATATTCAAACTACTTAAGAAATTCAATCTATAAAGTTGCAATCCGACAAGACTTCCAATCAATCCAAAGATGTAGCTCTAGAAGAATATGGGAACTGAAAGAGCGGATCCAATGTTGTATTGTTTTTGGTGGGAAGCTTGATTTATCTCTCTTACACTTGTCCAAATATATGCTATGCTATTAGTTTTTTTTATCTAGGTACATGTAAGAGCCTAAAATTGTACATAATTTCCAAGCTACTAAGAAAATATTGCGGTATCTAAATGGCATAATTGACTAGAGGATCTTTTTAACGCCCAACAACAAAAATATATTTCACTTCTATATTGATGCCAATTGGGAAAGGGACATTGACTCAAGATGCTCAATTTCAGGAATATTGCATAAACTTGAGAACTCAAGCATTTGTTGGAGTAGCAAAATGCAACCTACAATCTCTCTATCAAGCACCAAAGCTGAATACAAGGTTTTCACTAGTGCAACTAAGGATATTGTGCACTTTTGTAGATTCCTTCACAAATTGGGATTCAATATAGACAACCTGACACCTCTCTTCAATGACAATCAATTATGCATAAGCTAGTCAAGAATCTAGTTTTACACTCAAGGACGAAACATATCAAAATCCAGCACCATTTTATATGTAAAGTTGCAAAAGCAAGAGAAATACAAGTGGATTACGTACCTAACTACCAACTAAGGTACAACTAGCAAAGTTCTTCACCAAACCTCTATTGAATAAAATCTATGCAAAAAATTGACATCAAGTATGTATAATTCCATTTCCATTGCCTAACTCCCAAACCTAGCTCATGTCTAGTTTGGAGTCTGCCAACTATCAATCCAAAGAGCCCTTCTAATAGTCTTGTGCTTGAAATCTAGGGCCCTCGGGTTCTTTTGTGTTGCTTGATTATCCTATCAATCATTTGGGTCCTCTACAAGTTGTCTCTAGTAAATATCCTTAGTTATATCAGAGTTAGCTTCATTGATAACATTGTTGATCAATTTCAGAAAAGGGTAGGAAGAGACATTTTTTTTGACATTTCAAACATCCTCTTTGAAGTTTGTCCATAACTTTTAGGTGGAGTGTCAAAACTTCAAAAGGATTTTGGGAATAAAACTTAGTTTGATTCCCAAACTTTTTTAAGTTCAAAGTTTTAAGAAAAAGATATTCTACTATGCTAAAATGAGGTCTAAAAATCTACTTTGAGCATAATTCCTACGTTTTTATTTAACTATAATTGGTCAAGTTCTCATCTTCAAATTAATCCCATACTCTTTAACCCCTAAAGTTCTATGACTATGTTTCCACTGGAAATGCTCAAGAACTGCCAGTTTTAGTACAAGTACCAAATATTTGAAAAAAACTTTTTTTGATACATGTAACCATAGGATCTTGTAGCATGTTGACTTTTGAATATGTGGTACAAATTTCAGAAATTTTCACCGTGTGGATTGCAAGATATAAGCATTCAAAATCACTGAAATCGATTTTTTGACCCTGCGAAAAACCAGGCAGCTGCACTTCACAAGCTCACTTATCTATGAAAAAATTGTTCAAAATGGTGGTGCTTCTTTGGATTCTTTTTCCTAGACAAGTTGGCTACATGCTTAAAAAAATTCCCATCATTTGGAATTGTACAACATATAGGAAAAAAATAGTAAGTAGAACAAAGTAGAGAATGATTCAAAATATAAAATTGTTAAGAATCTAGATATGGAATTGAAAAATGCCAATTCCAATGGTTGAAATGCTGTAATAAACAATCTACATACTACTATTTTATTTTTTTCAAAAAATATTGAAAATTGAGTAAGATAAAGGACTTCAAAGTTTATTTATTAATAGAGATTCCATAATTGCCCGCAAACTAAAATTCCTCATAACTTTTGACTAATTGGTCAAAATGGAATGATTCAAAGCTTTCCACATATATATAACTCTAGAAAACCAATTTCAAATTTTTATTTTCGAAAAAAGTGATTTTTTCTGATCTGCCCGGACTGCCCGGCCGAGAAAAAAAGTAACATATTAAGCCATAACTTTTGACTCGTATTTCCAAATGTCATGAAATTTAATGCATATAAAAGATATTCCTTGTGCACAACTTCTATTAAAATTTTAGCCAAAAATATAAAAATCTCCAATCACATGTACCTGCCCAAAATTTCTATACTACCAAAAAATGCATGCTGGTCCTTTAGGGGTTAAGGATTCATAATGAACAATTGATTTCATTATAAAAATATCATCTTCAACCTTCTTGCTCATCAAATGTCACTAAAGTAAGTCTTCACATTGCTATCCAAAAAAAATCTTCATGGAGATTTTAGATGGTAATGTAAAAGACTTCACTGACATTTTATTTTTCGCAGCGTGATAAGAGTGCAAGGTACAATAGATTTCAAGAGGTCAAAAAATGAATGAGCCCTATAATACTCTGTTTTTAAGCCATTGTAGCCACTGACAACCATTCAACTTTTCCATGCAACATGAGCAACAATAGAGAAAAAAACAATAAAAGTGCCTAATAAAATGAAGGAATCTAGGTCCTTTGAGGGTTGTGGAGAAGCCCAACTATTTCTCTAATGCATGCATTGGTGGACAACGAACGTGCTGGTGGACCCCGGTGTCGAGTAGAGAGGCCTTGCCTTGGGAAAGCGTTGGGTTTCTGGTTGCAACTATACTTGGCTGAAAAATAAAGAGCCCCGTGATTTAAAAATATATATATACATGCTCATAAAACCTCCATAATCCACCATAAAATCCCAATAAAATATCACATGTTTGTATAAAATAGTTGGTGTTGCTCATAAATTGCATAAGTTCCCTTCTAGGGAGGTCTTGCCACTAATATGAGTGCCACAACCGCTCCAAACTCCAAATTGAGAATAGAACATCTTTTTTAAAAACTAACAATAGTATCTACAATCCTCAAAAATTCAACTCAAAATATCATCTTGTCCGACTTTTATAATTGGTCAAAGTTCACTCTCTCCAATTCGAAGGCAGCTCATCACTACTCTTCTTCCAAGCCCATAACTCTCACATAAAAATTTCAAACTGATTGTATAATATCTCTATAGAAAGCTAACACAATAATCTATACAACTTTTAAATTTAAGCACAAACTAAAATAATTTTCAACTTTTATAGCTAGTCGAAGTTTTCTTTCATCAAATCAAAGGCAACCTCTCACTACTTTGCCTCTTAAGACTATAACTTTTGCATCCTTACTCCAAACTAAGAGAATGATAAATTTTTAGAAAGCTAATATCTAAAAACATACTCTCATAAAATCTCAAAGGCAAAAAATTCCTCACCCAAAAGTTATGAGCCCTCGAAAATTCTGCCCTCTCACTCCATAACAATTATACTTCTCTCATTCCATCAAGTATAACTTCTACATTAAAACACCAAATTGAGTGAGTGATAGATTTATGAAAACCTCAAAACAACATGAACAAGCTCACAAAATTTCATTGCAAAAACTCTCCTATACAATCTGTTATGTCTCTCCAAAATCTTGGTTTCTCTTAAGCAACTATCAGGAAGAAGAAGAAGATCCTCCACCTTATTTTCCACCTTATTTTCCACCTCATCTTCCATCCCCTTTACCTAAACAAATGAATTTTGGCCTCTAAAATGCCACATGGACCACAATTCATCCATTGGCCACCCTTTTCTCCCCATAACTCTATCCTTATCTCTTACATGGCAACGACGTGGCCTTCAAATCATTATAAAATTCAAAAGAAAAGATAAAACAAACTTCACCTTCCCATTTAACACCTTCAAATCTACAAATAAAGTTTAAAATACTTTCAACTAAATACAATGCGATACCAGCCGCCCTGGCTAATTGTTGATTGCCTATTTGTCTGCCTAGCCAATCGCCTACTCGTCCGCCTCTATTAAAACATTGAATTCTAAACAGCACAAATCTGCTTTCAAAGATTGCTATTCAATGCTACAAGCATCCAATGTAGCATTAATGTATGCAAAAAAGGATAATTCAAGTAATTCTTCTACACATCTAAACTTGCATTCTAGATGCTATATCTTTAAAATCCTATATTTTAAACCCTAAACTTTGAACCTTACAATAGTTACCAAAAACATTGGTGTAACGTGCGGAACATGTTTGACCTTCAATTCCATTTAATGTGATTATCATAATGAACAACATATGTAGACCTCACAGACTTATTCATTTATATTTTCAATGAATTCCTAGATTTTTCATCAATTATTAAATGCCAATGTACAAATGTGGACCGTGCAATTATAACATGAAGTATTTCTTTAAGTTTTGCTATAAAATGCATTGATAGTTTAAAACACCAAGATATACATAATACAAGCAGTTGTATTATTTTATTATTCTATTAGAAGATGCTACTGAAAACGCTTTCAACACTTTAATATAATTTATTGCAGTTTAATGTAGCTCAAGATTAAATATCACATTCATACAACAAAATCTAATTGAAGTTATTATCCTACATCTTTATATCTATATTTACATCCTAAATTATAAACCTTCAACAATATATCTCATACCAAAAATATTAGTGCTTAGATAGTGAAGAATGTGATTGACCTTCAAATATGATGACCATCATGTATGACAATTATGGACCTCATTTATGTGCATTTGTAATGTACTTCTATATAAAAAATGATATCATCAATTCATCTTGTTTTAATATGCAAATGTGAAACGTGCAATTCTGCTTTGAAAGGTTTCCTACAAATTTGGGCTTAGGCCTTGGGGTGTATGCCAAATTCAAAAGAAAGATACTATTATGCTACAACTGTACAATCAATTTTATTAGATGGTGTTATATTGGAGAAATGGAGAATCACCTATAGCCACATGAGCTTGTGAAGTTTTTCAAGACTGAACATGTATATTATGTAATATTAATTGATTTTTCAAAACAATTGCATTTTAGTGCTTCACAGGAGAACATGGATGTCATTGGAGTAAATCAATAGATTTAATTGAACAAAGAAAAATGCTTTAAATCTTGAATGCTTGTGATCTAAGTAATGATGGCATAAAAAATCATCCACATGAATAATTCAATTTTTTTTTTTGGAACATGTTATCATGGTTTATCTTATGAGTCTATTCAAAGTTCTAGGTAGAACATTGAATTTATATTTTGGACTTTTAGAAAGGCTAGGCAATTCTTGGTCCAAAACTGGTTTATGACGTTCTTGATTATGAATCATTCTAAGAATCAAAGATGGGTGTCCCAACCATATACTACCTACCACAATAAGTGATTCATTATACCTTGGACAATAGGTATGCATTGTGGATATTTTTATAAATTTTACAGCATACATTTTAACATGTATAGTATTAATGCAATTACACCTAATATTGACATTTCAAAAAATGCTATGTTCTTAAATCTTGCACAATATCACCATATAGTATAGGTACCTTGAAACTAACAACTACGGCAAGTATGTCATACTTTTTTTTTAATTAGAAGTAGGTTTCATCTCAAGAAATAGTTTTTCTTAATTTTACAAAAAAATTCAATGCTACTGTCAATATCAATTAGTAAGACCAAAAAAATTAGCATAAATAGAATTATAAATGTATGCCACAAACTTCTAGCCAAATAAATGTGATAACAATAAAAAATAGTGCATGTGCAAATGATTTTATAGAAAGTTACGTAATCTCTTATCTTTGAGATTACAATATTGATTGAATTAAAAGATGAAAAACTATTTGATCAGACTCTTAGTAATATAATACAAATCAAGCAAACTAAATTTTTGATGATACAATTGCAACCTAGCATCCTAGCCTTCCATTCAATTGAATAATGACCAATTCAATCTTTTTATGTGAAAATAAGGGCTCGAAGAGTACTAAAGATTACAAGAATTCTAAAAATGACCAGAAAAATGACCCTTAAATTTGTTTATTAATGGGTATCCTGTCAAATGATTTATCTCTTGCTCTTTTAATTAAGACAAAAGAAAAAGTAGGGCTAGCCTTCATGAATCTAAAGTTGCGATAAATTCAACGTTGCCCAAATTAAGTTGAAAAAAAAATACTTACTTGAGTTGTAGGAAGCGGAAGAGCATAGTAATCACAGTTGCTAGAATAAAGTAGTGTATTTTCAAACAACTATGATGAAATGAAGTGTCTGCCCTGCCATTTATGCAATTCTTCAACGAATCAGCCAAAGTGGATGGGTACTTTCACATTGGACATCATAAAGGTAGATGGAAAGATTTTGTGGATTGAACTTACCAGTCACTGGATTGCATGGCCACCAGAAAAGGTAGACAAAAAAATCAAAGAAAGAAACAAATAGCATAGCAAACCGCCACAATCAGACTGATTGTTCAACATATAGGGCAATAGGTGGGTGGATGAATGAATGGCATCCAATCTTTGGAGTATACTCCAAACTAGATGTATGATACACCATTGGAAAGCTCTCGATGATATTTTTTCGATGGTATATCATAAGGCACTCAATGGCGGATGGATGGACGGACAAACATCACTCAATCTTTGAAAGGTTCCTACCGTTGCAATTTTAGTCCAAATTGGATGCATAGTGTTACGGACATAGTTTAGAATCCTCTTTAGGAAGCTTCTTGAGAAGCTCTCCAAACAGCAAGAAGGTTCTAGAAATTTCTAAAAGAACATCTAAGCTAGAGGGCAACTTTTTGAGAAGCTTCCTAAGTAGCGGAAGCTTTTGGAAGAACCTCATAGACGTCCAAGCTAGAGGGCAGCTTCTTGAGAAGTTTCTCAAGCAATGGAAGTTTCTGGAAGAACCTCCTAGTTGGTAGTATATATAGAAGTCGAGGTTGAGGTAGTCCTCAGTCTCGACAACACCTCTCTTAACATCAACTCTTGACTCAAGCTCTACTCTTTACTCAAGTTCTACTCTTGTACTTCTTGAACTCTAATATCATATCTTGTTATTTAGAAACTCATCTTGTCTTGTTTTGTCTTTATGCCTTATACGTCCGTTACAGTTTGTCGAGACTGACCTTTCAAATTTTGCTTTGCAAAATTTGGATCCAAACTTCTTAGCAAACGAACAAAGTGTCAATTCAGTATCTTGTCATACAAATCGTTTGCAGAACCAAGGGTAAAATTAATATTAGAATTTGGTTTTTCTTGTTTGAGTGTGGATTATCCCTCTTCTTGAAAATACCAAATCACTTAGAGGTTGCGGATTATTTATCCTCCTCTAAACTAATATTATTTTTTCTCAATAAAGTTTTTCTTGATTGTGTGTGGACTACCGCCCTTCTTGAAAACAAACTTTCATATTTAGAGATTGCAGACTACCCATCTCTAAATTGATGGTTCTTGATCAATAGATCAATTTTTTAGTGTTCCGTTCAAAGTCATTCAAGATGTCAGAAAGTGGAGACACTACTTCAATAGCATCCAAATTAGATCTTATCTTGTAGGCCATTGACTCTTTATTCATGAGAACAAACGTTCTTGAAGATTTTGATGTGACGGTCAATACAAGTTCAAGAGCGATTGGAGCATCTCAATCCATGCCATCTGCTTCAACTTCGGAGATGAGTTTGCCTGCCCAGAACTTCAACTCAAATATCTCAACCGCAAAGGAGCCACAAATCAGTCTTCCTGAAAAATTTGATGGTTCTAGATCAAAATTTCAAGATTTTGTGAATCAAATTCAGCTCCTTATTTTTCTCCATCCTCAACGGTATCAAACTGACAAATCACGAGTTGGCTTGGTTGAAAATCTGCTCACCGAACAAGCTTTATCTTGATTTTCGCCACTATTTGAAAAGAGATCTTCAATTCTAAACAATTTTGAAGCAATTTTAGCAACATTTTCTGAAGCATTTGGAGAACATGACAAGATCCGTTGGGCAACAACTAAAGTTTGTTCTTTACGACAAGGATCTCACTCAGCTTTGTTATACGCATATGAATTCCGACAACTTGCTTGCGACATCAATTGGGGCAAAGAAGCACTTATGAGCCAATTTCAATGGGGCTTAAGAAACGACGTGAAAGATTTATTATCATTTCCTGACCCTCAAACATTAAATGAAGCGATAAGCTAAGCTGTCAAATGTGACAACTGATTATTCCAAAGACGTCAAGATCGACGGTCATAAACTGCACCGACAATACAAACAAATTTTTCGCCAACAATCAAGGCATTGCAGATTACAAGCACACATTCTAAAGGCCATGAGGACATGCAAATCTATGTAGTGCGATTTGGACTGCTTACTGTACAAGAAAAGAAACAACGTCTTCATGAAGATTTGTGTTTATATTGTGGAGACCCTAGCCAGAAAGTCACCAACTGCCACAAGAAACAATGCCCTCATAAAATAAGAGCTGTGCATGTATCAAAAAACAAAAATGCTCGGCCATAGTAGGGACCGTGCGGCTAGAGCCTTCTATTGTACAAACAAATTCAGGTCCTCACCTTTCTTCTTAGCCTTCTCATTGCTTCATACCCCTACATTTGGGCCCAAAAAAGAAGTTACAAATTTATGCCTAATTAGACTCTGGAACTTCAACTTGTTTTTTAGATGAGAATTTTGTAAAACATCACAAAATTCCTCTAATCAACAAACCAAAATCTATACATGTAGAAGCCATAGACGGTCGCGCTTTATCTTTAGGGGATGTCATTCATGAAACTAAACCATTAGAGGTTTCATTTGAGGGACATAAAAATACAATCATATTCAATATTATAAAAAACCCATCCAATCTTGTGGTTTTAGGACTTTCTTGGCTTCAAAAATACAATCCGATTGTAGATTGGAAGTCATGAAACCTATCATTTTTGAAAACCTCGACTACGGAATCTTTTTCAAGGCCTTTAAACATGAAGTCCGTACTTGTTGGAGCTAGAGCTTTTATCAAAGCAACAAAAAATTATACTCTTTATATTATCTATGCAACTCCGGTACGTAAAAACAACAACACGTCATCGAGTATTCCAATTCAATATCAAGAATTTGGAGATGTATTTGAAAAGAAGAATGCCGACATTTTGTCAGAGCATCGACCATACAATTGCGCCATTGATTTTGAAGATGAAACTCAGGTCCATTTGTTCCAATCTATAATCTGTCGCAAAATGAACTTTCGGCATTAAAAGAATACATTGAAGGAAATCTTGCAAAGAATTTTATTTGACATTCGAAACCTCCAGTAGGGGCACCAATACTATTTATAAAGAAGAAAGATGGCTCTCACTACAAGAGGAATTATGTCTTAATTGACTGAAAATTGACAAATTTTTGTCAACTGCACCGTCAATTAGGAGGCCTTGATTTGGACACTTAGTTGACAAAATTTCATCAATTTTCAATCAATTAGGACAAAGTTCTATTAAATTTCAATGTCTTTTTTGACAAAAAACTTGTCAATTTTTGTGGGTGCATCTTCTGTTTGTATTATAAACATGGCAGCAACAAGGTCAGAACTACCTGAATTGTAGGTAATCAAAATAGCATACTCTAATTAAGATCTAGAGTCTCCATTAGCAAGGAAATTTTGATCACAAAAATATTTGTCATCCACGCATGGAAGTTTAGGCTCTACTCCATAAATCGATGCACTATAATATTGTCCATTTTGTCTGTCACTCAAGAACCATGATCAATTGTCAAAACTCTACCATACTGAAATTTCACAGCTGGAGTATGAAAATTCAGGCTCTATTCCAAATAAAGCTGTGAAATCTCATAACTGCATTATGGATATCTTCTCTGACATCCTTAAACAACTCCTTGAGCATAGTGCTAGAAGTATTCGATGCTACCACTTGACGAGTACTATTTTCCTCCACCTGCACCATCACAAGTAATGCCATCAAATAAAAAAAAAACTTTGGTTCCATCAGCACGTCAGTTGTAGTGTCTACTCATGATACTTTGAAGTCGACAAATTAGATATCTAGTTTTAGCTAGACGTGCACATAGTCCACATGAAGACAATTTACTAGCAGAAGAATTTAATGGCAATAACTTGCAAAACATGACATGTCTTGATCTAGATACTAGCAGGATATGAACTTACTCATTTCAGATACTTCCTGAACTCTACCCACAAAATAGTACATACAGATGTCTAGAGCATCCACAATATAGTAAGTGGCAGTCGTTCGAAGAGGAAAAACGCAAACATGTTGAGAAGTCTAGAACAATAAGGGCCATAGATTTAAACCAGAAAAAGAACAAAAAACCCGAC
Organism: Antitrichia curtipendula; assembly: GCA_951230915.1. NCBI lineage: Eukaryota > Viridiplantae > Streptophyta > Bryopsida > Hypnales > Leucodontaceae > Antitrichia > Antitrichia curtipendula. The sequence continues at coordinate 42,332,801 of OX579633.1, forward strand.
TTGGACCATGGTCAGACATAGCACTTTCATCCAGTAATCTTGCCACATGGTCTTGGTAGTAAGAATGTCTCTACCTTGTGCTCATCCATCAACTTTATGAATTCATCACAATTCATTTGTTCCTTTCGCTACAGTTACTCTTGCAATTGTCAAATAGGATATTCTCCAATTACAGACAACCAAAATCCAAGTCAATTTAATACATGGGCACAAATCATGATAACATGATGATAGAAAGGATACCTTCTATACTCTCTCTTTTTCTTCTTCGTCCTCCAGATCTCGGATGTACTCCTGCCAATACAAATTCATCAGTCAGTGAGAGAGGTACTCTCCAACCAAGATCAATCCACTCGTTCCCTACATAATTCACACTTTTTATACACATGGTCAATGAAACCCACTGCCACTCCAGCAACTATCCAATATATATGCAAGTGAGATTCTCAGTTGCGGGTTGGACACCTGAAAAATTCCAATCAACCAAGTTTGTCTAAATGAGTGCACTACTCATTGTCTTCCAGCCAATCCTACACCTTTCTCTATTGAGTGGTAACCTGTGCACATACCAACAAGAATATGTCAATCTCAGCCACGTGAATTTAATGAAAAAAATAGCCCTAATTACTAAAACAAGATCACTAAGGGCATCCAATGCATAGACATGTACCTTTATTAAGTCACAACTTTCCAAATTTTTTGTGTACTCCACTATGTACTTCTTCATTTCTTCTGGAGCCTTCTTGTGATCCTGACACGCATAAAAACCAAGCCTCAGTCAAATCTACCATACCGTATCAAATAATATGCAACTTAACAATTAATTAAAGAAAAGCCAATCTATGTCACCTTCTCAAGCCAATGCTGACAAATATTTTGAATATAAATTGAACAAACACACCTTCCGCTCCAAGTCTACCATATAATCTCAAAGAGCTCCCTTCTTTCCTAGTCCTTAACAATAGCTAAAATCTCTTATCGTCTTCAAACATCAATGGAGCCTTGCTGTTACCACAAATTATGTGCCTTCAACAATGTGAGTGAAAAATCATCCAATGATGTCCACACCATCACACGTAAAAAATGACTTCCAAAATTCACAAAGAAGTTCACACAGTAAAAGTGCTTAAATTAAAAACAAAAACAAAAACAAAAACAGATGAAAACAGAAACAATGTAGAAAAATCCAAACCTCTAGCACTTAGAAGATGTCAAGTCCTTCAATTCCTGATGACAGAAAACAACGCACTGTCAATTCATGACATCACATTTCCAATTGAACGTTCACAATAAGTTGTACTCTCTCCTGCACATAACGATTGTGAAGGCATAATGGTATGTCAAGTGACGTTACCTCCAATATTGCAAGGAATTTTTCTCCAGCAACTTTTTGTTTTCCTGTTTCATGCGCTTCTCTTCACTCTCCTGCTTCTTTCGGTGAGTAAGGTACTGTACGAGTTAAGGCTAGGAAGCAACATCAACTATCAAGATATTCATCCATCATATAAGCATGCTTTTAGCTGAGTGGGGCATCTGAATATATAGTTGGCAGTAAGTACAGACACCTTTGACAAGGGCTATGGAACAAGCACTAGCTCAAGGAGAAGCTAAACTGTGGCCACAGTCTTTCATGTTAGCATCCACCAGATCTTCCGCATCCTAAGAAAAGGTAAAAATCCAACGTTCAAGGATGCTTCCAACACTTAGCGAATGTAAAAACCCAATGACATCCCCCATTCAAAAGCTCCCCATTTGCAAAACTAGATACAACACATGCAATGGTACGACATATACCAAACGAACATGTTTCCGTGTCCACCTTAATGTGCAGAGATTCCAGTAGCTCCTTGAATGCCTTTTTGACCTCCTAGACAACACACAAACTAAAATGAATGTTGTGTACCAAGAAAACATGTCACCTTATCAACTATATACAAAAAAGGGACCACATGCAAATTTACGATCTTGTTGGCATAGGTCTGCAGCTCCTTAGAAACAAAAGTAGTTTTCTCTTCCACAATAAGTGAAATGTTAATTTTGCTTGTGACTAGCATGACCTTCTTTGCCTTCTGCAATACCAGCTAGCGATTAAACAACCATGGATGCCCCTTCTGAGCTAGGACGATGTAGGATTTAAAACAATATTAGTATCTATTTTGCATCGCACTGCTAGCAACCATAATGCTATGTTCACATTACCCAGAACACACAAATTTGACTACGTATGAGATCTTGTACCTTGAGATCTTCCGCAAAAGTTCCATCTGCAACCTCCCACTTTGCCTCTTTCTTTACATTGCTTGTCGCACTGAGGAAAAACATAAAAGTGAGTGAAGAGCGACTACTAAAAGACCAGAATCACATAACAGATTTGGACCCAATAGTAATATACAATGCTATTCCACATCACATAGCACATTTGTACTCTCCCATCGGCTTGCAAGGGAGAAGAAAAATCTTATAGGTTGGCATTCTCTGATGTAGCAGAATGCATTACCTCGTCTTCCTTCTTTGAAAGATCAAACCAACTGCCACAATCAGCCTTCTTCATTGTCAAAATGATTTGTTTCAGTTAGACAAGCGCCTTGGAACCCACTGGCACAATCATTTTGCTCAGTATTGGAACTAAAAACAGTGGTAATTCTTGCCATTCACACCGTGGATCTTCAAAAGCTTTCTCTTGCGTAGCATCCTCCAAAGGGAAGTAAATCTGCAACATGATCCCTAGAACATATCAAAATCCCAATACTAGCGCGGAACAATCCAAAAGTTACCGACTACAAGACGTTGTACTGGTGACAACATCATCAAGCTCCAACTTTAAATGATGCCAAAAACTTGACGATTACTACAATGTCCTCAACAGAAACCGAATTACAATCATTGAGTTTTGTTCTGACCACTGAATAGAGGTTGGAGGGTCGGGGAGCAGTGCAAAAATTTTGTCTATAAAAAGTGACAAAATTAAAAAGCAAGAAGAAACATGAAGTTATTAAATGAGAAGGTAAAGAATGTTCATCTTCCTGCTACAAGAAACGAAAGGGCATACAAACTTCAACACCAAGCCTCCTTGTCAAATCCCAATCCCACACACCACCACAATCATCATCATCACCTCAAGACAATTCAAACCTCTCCCCATCCTGACAACTATCACAAACCACATCCCAATACATACCCTAATCAAACCTAGAAACATTCGAATACAACTAAAAACTTACTTTGGGAAGCGCCGCAATGACAGTCATCATACTCGGCAACATGGCGATGTCAGCAGCGCACGGCTCCATGCGCGATGACCGATTGGGAGTAGAGCAATCCCCGCCCGCCCACATGCCAGTCAAAAACCTAAGCCAGAATGACGAAGTGGAGCCCCCAAATTGACGCCGTGAAGAGAAGATCTTTGGAAACTGTGGTGTGGTTGGGACTAAAAAAATGGGGAAGAGATTGAGGAAGAGACTGGGTGTCTGTTTTGAGACAGGAAGAAATAGAAGAAAGTCAAACTTGGCAATGGCGATGCAAACCACCACCAAGTACCTCGACATGGGAGCTTCAAGTTGGCAAGGGTTTTTAGGGTTTCGGCACTCTCAGATGACTTGAAGCCCTCGTTTTCAAGATTTGACAGAAACCCAAGTGTCTAAAGGTTGATTTGTTGATTCGGACAAAAAGTTGTCAATTATTTGTCATATAGGGCGCCATTCTCTTGTAGTGTCTTTACGAATCTGCGTTGACTATCGTGGTTTGAACAATATCACGATGAAAAATCAATATCCCTTGCCATTGATATCTAGACTCCTCGATCAACTGGGACAAGCTAAAATCTATACCAAGATTGATCTTCGTGGAGCATATAACTTGGTGCATATAAAAGAAGGGGATGAATAGAAGACAGAATTTCAAACAAGGTATGGTCACTTTGAATATAATGTCATGCCATTCGGACTTACAAATGCACCAACTATTTTGTAGCATTTGATGAATGATATTTTTTGCAAATTCTTGGACTAATTTGTCGTTTGTTATCTTGATGACATCTTGATCTATTCCAAGAATATTGAAGAACATGAAATACACGTAAAATTTGTGCTACAAAAGCTACGAGATAATGGATTATATGCCAAATTAGAAAAATGCGTATTTCATCAACCGCAAGTAGAGTTTCTTGGCTACAGCATCTCCAATGAAAGACTATTGATGGACCCAAAGAAAATTCAAGCTATCACAGACTGGTCAATACTTCAAACAATACGTGATGTATAGTATTTTTTTTGGTTTGCCAACTTCTATCGAATTTTCATCAAAAATTACTCGCAAGTAACAGCTCCACTAACTCAACTCACATGCAAAGACAAACTAGATTGAAGACTTGAAGCAGAAAAAGCCTTTCAACATTTGAAGTCAGTTTTTACAACAACCCCAACCTTGGTCCATCTAGACTTTTCCAAACCATTTTTCATGGACACAGATGCTTCAGATTTTGCATTAGGAGTAGTTCTTTCACAAATGTGAAAAGAGGAGAAGGTTCATCCAGTCCCAATCTATTCAAAAAAAATTTCAGCTGTCAAGATTAATTATGAGATTCATGACAAAGAGCTCCTTGCTATTATGGACTCATTTCAAGAATGGCGCCACTTACTTGAAGGTGCGTCGCATCAAGTGATTGTATATACAGATCATAAAAATCTTGAGTATTTTATGACCACTCGCGTTTTGAATCGATGTCAAGCTCGTTGGAATATGTCATTATCTCGCTTTGACTTCATTATCATGTATTGTCCCGGAAAGCAACAAGGATTGTCAGATGCCTTGTCTCGGAGATCATATTTGATACCAAAAGAAGGAGAAGCAGCATACGACCAACAACAAATGATTCTTCTTAAGCCTGAGCAATTCCAACTTCGTACAACAACAATGACGATTGACTCTTCGTTTCTTGACCAAGTCTGTATAGCATCAACTTCAGATCCTCTAATTCTTGACATCAAATGTCGCTCTCACCATGATAGCGATAACTTCAAGCTTTCGGACAAGCTCTTATATTTTGAAGAACGTTTATACATTCCTGAAGGTCCCTTGCGTCTCCGAGTTCTTCAAACTCGACATGACTTTCCTACAACTGGACATTTTGAATTCAGCAAAACATTAGAGCTTGTGTCTTGAGATTTCTGGTGGCCCCAAATGTGAAAAGTCGTCAAAGACTTTATACTCACTTGTGACACTTGTTTAAGGTCTAAGAATCCTCAACATCGGCTGTATGGACTTTTTCAGTCATTACCTATTCCAAAATGGCCATGGTCTTCAATTTCTATGGACTTCATAACAGATTTACCTTCATCAAAGGCTTTTGATTCCATATGCGTGATTGTAGATTGACTTACGAAGATGGCGCATTTTGTTCCATGCAAAAAGACAATTATTAGCGAGGAAACATCAAGGTTATTTTTTGACAATATTTATTGATATCATGGACTACCAGATGATATTATATTAGATTGAGGATCGCAATTTGCCTCTAAATTTTGGAGGTCTCTTTTTGAGATTTTGAAAGTAGATATCAAACTTTCTTCTGCCTTTCACCTTCAAACGGATGGACAAACTGAACGTGTAAATCAAGTATTGGAACAATATCTACGCTGCACCACCAACTATCAGCAAGATGATTGAATTTTATATTTGACATTGGCGGAGTTTGCGTATAATAATACTATCCATACTTCTACTCAACAAACACCATTGTATGCCAACTATGGATATCATCCCAAGTTTGGTCTACTCAACATTTCTCAAATAGACAATCCAGCAGCCAAATATTTGACTTACGGTTATTAGAGCTCTAAGATACCATGAAATTGCATCTACAAGAAGCTCAAGATCGTTACAAGAAATCAGCAGATGCATTGCGAAAAGAATCACCTCCATTCCAAGTTGGAGAAAAGATTTGGCTCCTTCGAAGCAACATCAAGACCACTTGCCCATGTGACAAATTAGGTTATTGATGGCTTGGGCCATTTTCCATTCAAAAGCATATCAATCATGTTGCTTATCGATTGGAACTTCCAGCGTCTATGAGAGTACATCTGATCTTTCACGTTTCCCTTCTCGAGCCGTATAAAGAGTTGACTTTGTTGGAAAGAAGTCAACCACCACCGCTTTTTATCGAAATAGACAACCATACAGAATATGAGGTGAAAAAAATTACTTGATTCACGACCTAGACGTGGAAAACTGGAATATCTGGTACATTGGTTTGGATATGACATCAATGAACTCACATGGGAATCAGTGAAAAATTTGATCAATGCGCCACAAAAGGTACATGAACTCCACCAACTCTATCTTAATAAACCATAGCCTATTTATACAATAACTTCTTTGAGAAGCCTCTCTATCTGAAGCTTAATATAAAGAGGGGAGAGTTGACAAAAAGAGATAGTATTCTTATAGTTATATGAAATTCTAATATTTGGTTAGCTTTTGTAGAAACTCCAAAATGTCTAATTGGATGGTTTTTAGAGACTCTTTAGATCTCAAGTATACTACAGAGCCCGAGCTTGAGCTTTCTATATTTCACTTACCGGATTAGCCTTTACAACCTTTAGATTCACTGCCATCACAACCTCAAGACAAAGGCGGATCTTCAACACAACGAAAACGACCACGTATTGAGCAGCCATGGCATAGTAATCTTCAATCTAACGCTCGAGCTCTAGTGATTTTATTACAAGTTGGAAGACTCAAGCTTGATGGACCAGAAATTACTTTCCAAGGATGTTTTGAAGGCCTCAACATGGAGCAATATTTGGGGTTTCTTCATGTAGAAGGAAGTCGTGGTCACAATCGTTGGTTATATAGCCCTGTCCAATCTTTTTCTAGAGATTAGCGAGTAGCTTATATTGCAGATACTGTTTGTCGCATTCTTGAATTCTTACAAATGTAAAATCAGGACCATTTGAGCTCCTCTTGGAACTCGTCGTTAGAGAGGGGGTGATGTCATGGACATAGTTTAGAACCCTCTCTAGGAAACTTCTTGAGAAGCTCTCCAAACAGCAAGAAGGTTTTAAGAGTTTCTAAAAGAACATCCAAGCTAGAGGGCAACTTTTTGAGAAGCTTCTCAAGTAGCGGAAGCTTCTGGAAGAACCTCATAGACGTCCAAGTTAGAGGGCAACTTCTTGAGAAGCTTCCCAAGCAATGGAAGTTTTTGGAAGAACCTCCTAGTTGGTAGTATACATAGGAGTCGAGGTTGAGGCAGTCCTCAGTCTCAACAACACCTCTGTTGACCTTAGCTCTTGACTCAAGCTCTACTCTTGTATTTCTTGAACTCTAATATCAAATCTTGTTATCTAAAAACTCATCTTATCTTGTGCCTTATACGTCCGTTACACATAGTACACCATTGGAAAACTCTTAACAATACATTTTCAATGATATATCATAAGGCACTAAATGGTGGATGGGCGGACGGGCAGACGACATTCAATTTTTTAAGGGGTTCCACTTCACTCTCCTTTCGATCAGGTGGATGTAGTCTAAATTTTGGACAGAGCAGATGCCAAACATTCCGCCTAGTTGTGATTGTCGGATCTAACATGCAGGGGACTACACGGACATGTGCAATCGAGGCAAACAACACCTGCAAATGTTGGTGGATGGCCACAACGGAAAGGTAAGAGAATTTACCACACACATGCACCAATAAATTGCAAAAGAAAAAGTCATAGGTGATCCATTTCAAATATCAATGCTAATCCCACATGTAATACAATAGTGTGTTTACAATTAGATTGTTTTGTCACCAAGTAGGTTGGCATTTTTTGATGTATGTGTACCACCACATTTGTACCATGACAACTTAAAATGATAGACCTTAATAGGTAGTTATTGACTTATTTTATATATATATCAATCATTATATATCATTGTATATTTTAAAGACAAATGTAAAGAAATTATAGGTTATAGATAAAATATTTATTTTTGCCATTTGATGGTTAAGTATTATTTTTATTTGTTTAAAAAAATTTCACATACATATGATGAGTCATTTGATACATTGATTGAATAGCCATGTTTCTCCTAAATTTTGAGTTGTGTTGCATTAAGAAAGACAACCTAGCCTAGTTGATTTTAACATGTATAGCAAGCTTTTCTTATCATGGAATTCTCACAAATCTACCATTGATAAACATGTCGGGATTCGGGAAAAGTATTAGCAAAGAAAGCATCTCAAATTGAAAAGATAAAGAATTGAAAACAATTCAATATTTAAAAATAAAGACATAGTTTAAAAGAAAAAAAGAAACAAAAATCATATTGATCTACAAATTTTTATTTACTAGTACAATGGATTCTAGAATTTTGCAATGAAATCAACATCAAGTGTGAAATCTGTGGACTATTAGTGGAGGAAGTCAGACTAAGTTATCCCTCACCAAAGAAAGGTTTTATCGTATACTTTCATTGAGAGACTTCAATTCAAGCCATAGCTAAAGAGTTAAGAGCTCAAGTATCTCTTGAAGTTGACGTGGCAAAGATAAGAATGCATTTCTATCCTATGGACTACTATATAAATAAGGCATTCTAAAGAAATGAAATCTAAATAAATCTCGGGGAGTTCACTTACAGTATCTATTAGAAACCACTTGCGAACAAAACTTTGGACCCTCTATATATTTTTTGAGTTTTAAATAAAAAAATAAAAAATAAAAATGAATAGATTTTCCTACTTTGAAAGTTTTCGTTTTGAATTATTGATATCTTTATTTGTTAAGAATAATTAGTTACAAATTTTTGAAGTTAAAAGATACACTATAGAACTGAAAAATAAATTTCACACCCCTATATTATATAAGAAAAAATTGTCTAAGAAATGAACAAAAAATTCCTAAAAATAACTCTCTATTGAAAGCTCATTTTCAGTTGAATATTGATTCAATGGTCATTTAAGTGTGTTCTCTATAATTATTTGAGTTGAAAAACATGCCATTTGAGTTCATTTTCAACCTCTTTTAAAAATCATTTCATATTTCATTTGAGTTGGAAATTTTGGCAATAGAAACCTATACCGTTGCCAGAGGTCACCTTTGGCGGAAAATAATTAAAAAAATTTAGGCCGAATGATTTTGAAAATTAACAAGTTACCTTGTCGATTTCAACGAAAATTCATTGTTAAAAAAGCCGAAATGCTAGAAAATGTTCCAAGACATCTACATGCCTACACATGTCCACTAAGTGATGAATAGAGAGGTCATTTTTATAGTGAAGTTCATTGTCCATCATAAATCCTCAAAGGATATGGGACAATTTGAAGATGAGCTTGAACACTCATTGTCAAAACGCAGGAATTGTGTTTAATGTAGAACTTTAGACCTCGTTTTGGCATAGTAGAATAACTTTTTTCAAAAAACCTTTAACTAAAAAAGTTGATAAATTAAGCCTAATTTCATCTTCAAAAATCCATTTGAGATTTCAAGATTCCAGTAAAAAGTTATGGACAAAATTCAGAGAGGATGTTTGAAAATGTCAAAAAAAAATTCTCTCCTAACCCCTCTCTGAATTTTGTCCATAACTTTATGGAATTTTGTCCATAACTTTTTACTAAAGACTCAAAATCTCAAACGGATTTTTGGAGATGAAATTAGGGTTGATTTACCAACTTTTCTTAGTTCACAGTTTTATAAAAAAAATTATTCTTCTATGTCAAAATGAGGTTTGAATTTTGACATTGAACACAATTTTTGCTCTTGACTTAACTAGATAGGAGCGGTTGAGCTTCTACTAATCCTAATTTACATATCCCACATGGATTGTTCCACCTTCTACCACCTCACTTGTATAAAGACATTGTCTATAGACATTCTTCCACTCACAACAAAAGAGACTTCCGAGTCTATGAAAGGTGGTTGCCGGAAGTTACAATACTATTTATTTTAATGCCGAAATTTTATGGAATTATATTTTAAAGTGTCGAATTGGTTTTTGGACTTTAACCCCTAAAGTTCCGTGACTATGTTTTCACTGAAAACGCTCAAGAACTGCCGTTTTTAGTACAAGTACCAAATTTTTGAAAAAAAAAAAATTTTGACTTATGTAACCGTAGGATCTTGTAGTATGCTGACTTGAGAATATCTGGTAAAAATTTCAGAAATTTCCACCACGTGGATTGCAAGATATAAGCATTCAAAATCATTGAAATCATTTTTTGACCCCTGCAAAAAACCGGGCAGCTGCACTTCAAAAGCTCACTTTTCTATGAAAAAATGTCCAAAATGGTGGTGCTTCTTTGGATTCTTTTTCCTAAACAAGTTGGCTACATGCTTGAAAAATTTCACATCATTTGGAATTGTACAACATATAGGGAAAAAATAGTAAGTAGAATGAAGTAGAGAATGATTCAAAATACTAAATTGTTAAGAATTTAGATATGAAATTGAAAAATGCCAATCCCAATGGTTGAAATGTTGTATTAAACAATCTACATCCTATGATTTTATTTTTTTCAAAAAATATTGAAAATTGAGTAAGATAAAAGACTTCAAAGTTTATTTTAGAGTAGAGATTCCAAAACTACCCGCAAACTAAAACTCCTCATAACTTTTGACTCATTGGTCAAAATGGAATGATTAAAAGCTTTCCACGTATAAGGTAGGAGGCTTGAATTTTCGATGGTCATTTACAATCAACCATATAGGGGGTTAAAATCAATCATGACAGTTCTGAAACTAGCAGATGCTTTTAATATTCAAAAAATGACAATCAACATGCATGATTTTGAAACAATTAAGACCTTAGCATTGATACTGTTTTAAGCGGAATTTGGTATTCTCCTAGTTCATATTAGAATGAGCATTAAAAACTAGACTAAGACATAGGATTTCTAAGGCTTTCCAGAGGGTATGCCTTTTATGACGAGTCATTGGATGTTTTTAGAATAATAAGTGCTTGCTTTTAGGACGTCAAAGAACCAATCAAGACATACGTTGCATTATTTTTTGGATGCAGTTGTCATGAGCAAAGGCATGCTTGTAGTTGTCATAACTGTAGCCTAGGAACTCAAATAGCGCCCTACAGCCATGTCTGTTTGAAATTCCCTATTTAATTCAATTGCACTCAAAAAATTCTTGAAAAATTGAATCCTCTCTCACTTGTGCATGTCCTGAAATTTTCACAACATCAACAGATGCACACACTTCTATACAGAGCTCTCTTTCTACTTAGGTGCACGATTTAAGAGCCTCCTATCTTAGATAGCTCTGGAAAACTAGTTTCAAATTTTTGTTTTTGAAAAAAGTGATTTTTTTTTATCTGCCCTAACTGCTCGGCTGAGAAAAAAAGTAACATATTAGGCCATAACTTTTGACTCGTATTTCCAAATGTCATAAAATTTAGTTCAAATGAAAGGTACTCCTCGTCCACAACTTCTGTTAAAATTTCAGCCTCAAACTTGTAAATCTCTGGCCACATGTACCTGCCCAATTTTTTTATGTTGGCAAATTCTACAGGCTGGTCCTTTAGGGGTTAATTAATTATTCAGCAAACATGTGCCAAAGGTGACCTTCGGGTACGGTAGTCATTATTAAACAATGCTCAAAATTTTAGGTTGAAATTATAGTTTATTAAAAACCACTTGTTTGCACGTGGTTTGTTGTAGTAGAACTAAGTGCACCCCCCAAGAAACAAATTAACCTTTTTTTAAATATGTCCAAATCAACAGAATTAGATTAATTTTAAGTTGATTCAAACCACAATTTCTAATACTGGATTATGGAGTTAATTAAAGGTTTTTGAACAAATATTTATCTATTTAATATAATATAATAATTAGTAAATTTTTAAATGTGTATCTACTAAATAACTCCTAGTAGTGGAACAAAAATTAAAATAATTTTATTGTAGCTTTTGCAGTAATTCCCTTTCAAATATTTTTGTTTATAATTGTGACAAAACTATTCCATATGATGCAAAGTCTTGTTGAGAATGCAAAATTTGACCTTCAACGATGGTCAGTTCTAATGGATGTTGCTTTACCCACCAATGCATGTGATCAACTCACCTCCACAATTATTGTAGCTTTTACTTCATGCTTTGTTCAAGTGTGTTGTTCCATTGCATTTTTGTTTTCCGCAATAAGGTGACCTATTCCAAAGACCAACTCTCTCTTTGAGTTCCTGCATTTGGGTGAGGGGCAAATTTTTGCCACTAAGGTCCTTAATTTGAGCCAAAAATAAGGCCTTGAAATTTTTATTTTCAATGTATGTCATTGTAGTGTGGAGGAAAATGGAGCCCCGTAATTCTTTTTCTTTTTAGTTTTCAAACAAAAAAGGCTCAAACAATCAATAATGGCCAAAATTTGTAAAACTGTATATAAAAAAAATTATTTGGAAGCTTCAAAAAAATTATTTTGTAAAAAAATCTATTCTAGGAATGCTTTATCCTAGTTCTATAAACACTTCTGTGTATGTTTTTTTACCAATCAGAAATTTTATACAATTTTTGTTTTAAATATATGTTTTTAAAGTGTACAACATTTATTACTAACAATTAGGGGATTCTGAAAAATCTTCATTTAAAGTTTGTATTTTGGAGATTGATTTTGTTCTTTTGGATGCAACAAAAATCACTTTCATTTAAAAAAATATATGTATAATGTATTGCAAGTATTTTATCCTCATTACCTAAATGGCCCAAAATAGTTGCTTTGGTATTTATAAGATTTAAAATTAATGATTTGAGAAATTTCAAAGAAATGTAGTAAAATATACTAATACGATGAAGAAATCATGTTTCATGCTTTATATAATAAAAAACATATTTGAAAGTAACAATAATTAGTTTTGATTGTTTAAAATGATTTTTTAATGTTAAATTGGGGCACTGAGGATAGTAATCACGTCACGGTTTGCAAAAGTATAATTAACCCTAGAAGGATGTTATGGACACTAAGTGTTCAATGGATGATTTCACCTAAGACTATAGGATGGAAAAAATATTTTTTCATCCAATATTTTTTGGGAAGTTGCTTGAGTACAATTTTAGTGAATAATGAATAATTAGTGTACCCTGTTCCATTGCCACAGTTAAGAATAAAATACAATTAATTTCTTATTTTTTTATTCATAAAACCTTCAAAATTCAATATCTTTTATGTCGTAGATCCAAACGTTAGGAAACAAAACCCATGCACCCCTCCTCACCGACAACTTTCTAACCATACTGGGTGATTGCATGAAAGACCAGTCCTATTTTGCGTCACATTCAAAGTGACAGAGTTGTTTCTTGCTATAATTTTTGACAATAGAACCCGATGAATTTGAAATTTTTATTGAAGATGATTAACTTGATTGTAATCATATTCCTTATTTAAAATAAGTTAAAAATAAACATTTTATATTTAAAAGTCAAGTTTGTTAATTTGTCACACTTTGAGGTTTACAGGGTTTTAGTGCTGAGGAGTACCCAAAATTAATGATTTAGAGCTGAAATTTTTGTAGTCTATTTCCAGATTAAGAAAATATGTGCCTACAAAAAGCAATCTAAAAATATATTATCTTATAGTTTCTATATTTATCAAATAGGGCTCTCTTATGCGCGCACTTCTGAATATTAAAGATGGTTTCAACTTTCACTTTTGGTAAAATGTGATCACTATCAAGTCTTTACAAATGGTCAATTTTTAGTTTTTTTTGTTCATGATTTTATAATTATTATACCTAATTGTATCTATTTTCTATGACAATTTTTTTTCTTTTCAAAAGTACTTTTTCAATACTTGCAAATAGTTAACAGTACTAGTAGCCGTCAATTTTTTAGATCAATGGTTGAGATCGTTTTGTTTCATAGAACTCATAGTACTCATTATATTAAGCGTAGAAATTGCAGTTTTGGCAAAACATTATCAAAGTAGTTTGGTATTTCTTGCAATCACCCTTCCAAGCACGCAACAAGGAGACACTATTTAGGAGATTTCACCATATCAAACAAACAAATAAAATAAATAAAAAGCCTATCTTATAGTGAATAATATTGCAAATTCTTTCATTATGGTATTATTGACTTTTTTTAAATAAGAAGTTGCTTAATCTACAAATCACCTTTGTAATGTATTTTACTTGTCCATTTCTGCTATTTATTCTTAATGTGAATTTCAATGGATAGTGATAGACAATGAGGCTTGAAATCAATGGTCATGGATTGGTCCTTCTAGGATTAAGACATATCGACTCCAAGCTTGATAAAATATAAATTCTTTTTTGGTCTTGCTTCTATTTTGGAAAAAGCTTGATTTTTTTGGTTTTTCATTGATGTCATCCTATAGAATATATTTGAAAATTTTGAATTTAAAACTAGAACATGTAGCTTTAAATTTTGTCCTGAATATTCTTTTTGAGTATTTTAGAGGCCTTTCGTCTATAAAATAGAAAATTTAATTTGGAATAGGGAACCACATTGCCAATATCGTCAAAAAACTGAAAATTATCCATTGACCTTCTTGCAATTTTTAGTTTTGTGATGCACACTACAACTTCCGTATATCTACTTTTGGATTTGATGCATTGATGCTTATGGTATGGTTGTTTGAATGAAATGTTTCAACTTTGTACTCAATTTTGTCAATCACTATATCCTAGCTTAATATAATTTTTTACTTTGAAGGCTAACAAACGATTTTAGTAATTTTTAATTTAATTTTAATTTTTTATTCAAGAATTTAGGACATCATTTTTTATTTTTTAACAATATATTATGTTATTTTCTTTGAAGAATCCCAAATGATGTATTTCAACTTGTATATGTTCACCATTGGTTTGCAATTGATACACATGTATCTTTTGTCTTAGAGAATGCTTTTAGAGTCTCAATTGTTTTAGGACCTCCTACTTAAATGTCTGCTTTCGGCCATTTGAATAGTTGGGTGCTAATTTGGACTCCCCAAATGTATCTTAGCTCCACGCCAGGGTGGCATAAAATAGGCTTGAGGTGGCAGCGAATAATGATGACGTGGACTTCGATCCCACACGGTCGATATCTTCATCTTTCAGAACTCCTTTTTAGAAATCCACGAGGAGGTAAGCTTGTGGCAAGTTGTATTTTCGAGCTTTATCGACTTCAGCTGCTTTCCCGAACTCTTCATTCTTCTGTTGTATCGCTCGCCCGCGCATGCCGTGGACGGAGCTAGGGTTTGTGTTTTCCGAAGTACGAGCGATCCTCAGCATTTTCTTGTCACTTCGTTGCATTGCGACACAATCTCCGGATTCCATTGTTAGTCGGTGGATTCTTTCGCGCAATCGATTGGTAAACATTTTCGCGACGACTTTCGCGACTTTCGTGGTTTGGTCCGATGTCATTTAAAAAAAAAATTCTCTCTCTAGTACAGTAACGGAGAGTCTGCGAGTGTAGTGGCGGAGGTTCTATCTTCCTTCCTGTGTTGTGAAATAGGTTTTGTGATGCAATGCCATTTCGTGAGTAGTGCCAGAGCCTGTAATTGCTTTAGGGTTGCGAGCTTGGATGTTTTGGTTCGGTGTTGCTGAGGCTTTGGAAGATGTTGGATTTAAGATTTGTGGAGCGAGCTTAGGCTTGAGCGAATTTCTTATTTCTGGAAGTGTTAGCTTCATCCTGAGTGCGCAATTCTTACTGATAGAGTGTATCCGTATTTCGATGTTCTGACAGTTGCTCGAATGGAATATTACAGATCATGAGAGAACCTCTTACTTTAAGATGAAGCTGATGGACATTGACAGCGAGCAACATGGATTAATTGTGGAGCAATTTCCGATGCAGAGTTTGCTCGTGTATCCGAGGATCTCAGTACTGTAGGTGATACAGGTAGCCATCCGTGGTTTAGTTTGTTGCTGTTGTTTAAGTAGGGTTTAATGTTTGAGCGCGATTGTCTGGAGTGCACGAGTTATGCGGGCAGAAGTACAGTATGGAATTGGCAGTTATGCGATGTGGAAGGTGTGCGACATTTTATGATAATCTCGACGTTCTTTTTGTTGCTGAAGCCGAAGCAAACATGATTAAAAAAAGAGCTAATAATTCTGATAGGTTTTTGGAGTCTGAGGCGAAGTTCTTTTATTGTATGGTAAGTTTTACAGTTCTGCCGTATGAATTGGCTATTGAATGAGTTTTTTATACTCAAAGCAAAATTGCAGACAATTTCATTTTGATGATATTTGTATTTTATTTCATTTGAGAGCGTTTTCATTCCAAGTAACTGAGTGGTTAGGAAAATTAATTTTGCAGGGCTTAAATACGTGTTGTGATTGTGAACAGACTGAACAATTTTGATCCATCCCCTGCTTGCAAGTTTTCTTGGCGCCGACTTCAGCTTATGGATCATGGCTATTCGCGAGGTATTGCTCGAGCCATCGCTGAAGTACCTTCAAATCACTTTGTGTTCTCCTTTTGCTGAATTTTCTGATTCAGCTGTCGAACAAACGATATAGCGACCTTATGGATTCTTCAAGATTTATATTTGATGTTTGAGGCACTTCGTATCGAGGCCCATTGAACTGAAGCGAAGCGACAGAGTGCAGGAGAAAGTGATTCTTTGGTACCGAATGGAGACATTTCTGGAGATAGATATCAGAACTTTAGAAACGGAAAAATTTCCACGAAGCGTATGTCAGGTAGCCACCTTTCTGGCGAGACAGAGCGCGGAATTAAGAGAAGGAAAAACTCGTTATTTGAGGACTCGGCAGTACATGCAGGTGCAATGACACCACACTTAACGAAAGAGTCTGCCAAGAGCAAACGCGGCTGGGGTCAACACAAATCTCCTTATCAGGAAAACTCGGGGAAGAAAAATGGGACTCGGGGAGGTTGTCGCATGGAAGTGCTGCTTTCTGCCCCAAGTGGACATGAATTGTCGGAGGATGGCACTGGTGGAGCAAATGGTTTCACGACAAGGAAGAACATTCTTTCATGGCTGATAGAAGCTGGGGCACTCGTGCAAGATCAGAAGTTGTTATATCTGCACAAGGGCAAGAAGAATCTAGGGCATGGATGGGTAACTACCGCAGGCGTACTTTGCGGATGTTGTAATGATGTCTTCACTTTATCTTATTTTGAGGAGCACTGTGGCAGCCGATTGCATCGGCCTTGCCAGAACATATTTGTGGATGGTGGTAAGTCTCTCACAGACTTACAGATGGAGGTCTTCCAGAAGGAGAATGATTACATAGGATCCGATGTACATTTCAGAACAGGGTCAGGAAAAAGACGGAGATCTGAAAAAGCGAAGAGGAAACTTGAGGGGGATGGAAGTGATGACACATGTGGAGTATGCGGTGACGGAGGAACGCTTATTTGCTGTGATCATTGTCCATCAACCTACCACCTGGCTTGCATGGAGCTGCAGGTAGAAGATTTATTGCTTTATGGCTTTATGGCATTTTTTAGTTTCCATTTGTTGGTGCTGAGATTTTTCTTATGAATCAGCGTTGCATTTTGGAGATCAGTACGTGTTTTTTAAGTACAGTACTGCAATCCGCTCGGTCAAACGCTACAGTAACTGGTTCCTTTTAGGAGGCGTTCAAGTCGTCCGGAGATTCATGACTTGTACGAATGCCTTTTGTCAGGAAGTCCCCAAGGATGATTGGTATTGTCCCAATTGCCGCTGTGCAATATGTGATGGAAGTCAATTCAACGGAGATCAGAATGTGTTCGACGAGCTTACTGTCCTCTTCTGCGATCAATGTGAACGTGAATGTAAGTGCCAGAAGAGAGTAGCGAGTGCTGGACTTGTGGTCACGATGCTTGTCATCTGGTCACGCGTTCCTTCCAGTTGTGACTAATAAGAGATCTTCTCATTATGAATAAGATGCTCAATCATGATGCGTGTACTCTAAAATTGACAACGTTTTATCTGCCTGCATTTCAATTTGATTTGCTTTCTGAGAAAAGGTTTTATTTGTCCTGGGGAATGATATGAATAGGCAATGTCTAGTCCATTGTAGGTTATCATCAGTAGATGACATAAGTATTGTCCGACCGAGAGATTGTTGATTTCGGAGATTGGTACCTACAACTTTTGTTTTTTAGATTATTTACATTTCCTTCTCTCCTCTTGTATGTGGATATTTTGGAAGTAAATTTCTATTTACAATGATTTTCCTAGTAGACATTACTGATGTCGGTACGTCGAAATGCCTTCATCGTTTCTCATTTCTTTGTATAACTCCTTGTTTGTGACTGCAGTTCACGTGAAGTGCCTGTATGAAAGGGGCTTCCCTAAAATGGATGAGTGTCCTCAAGGAAGCTGGTTTTGCGGCCATTCGTGCACGCAGGTATGCCCTCTGTTTTAACCCCTAATGGACACAACAACCCAAGTAGTTGATTTCAAACTTTCATTACTCATAATCAACATTATTTCGGAGGGTTTTTTGGGGGGGGAAATTTCTCGCTAGAATCCACAGCTTATATATATATATATATATATATATATATATATATATATATATATATATATATATAATGTTCCAAATAATCATCCATATTGTACTTTACAGTGAATCTTTGTTATTCTCAAAAGTGGAGAGAGCCTGTGTTCTTTAGGGTTTAAGTCTTGATGAAATCTTTAGCTCTCCATTCTTCACTGCTATGGGATGTTAGGTTCCGGATAACGGTTCTGCTGTACTTCTAAATTCAGCATTGCAGTATTTTTTTTTCGTTGTCTGCCGTTCTTAGGCATGCCGAGTATTTTAAAGGGTTAATTTGAGGTTGCAGTAATCAGCTGTACAGCTAGTACTGAGTAGAGATCATCAGGGACCTTCTTACTTGGACTAAAACTAATCAATGTGTTAGCTGTGAACTTGTGTTCATTGAAATGAATGCTGTGGGATATTGAGAGCAGATTTTCCAGAGCTTGCGGGGGCTGGTTGGTGTTACCAATAGCCTGGTCTCAGTAAGTAGTGGATTTTCATGGACATTGCTGAGGTCTCAAGCTGAAGATTTGGATTTTAAGTCCGACGGGGACAAAGAGCTGATGGCTGAGCACAATATCAAGCTTTCCATGGCTCTAAGCGTGATGCAAGAATGCTTCAAGCCAATGATTGATCCACGTACCAATCTTGATCTGGTTGCCCATGTTCTGTATAACCGGGGGTAAGATTCTAGATATATATTTTTTAATTATCAAACATCTCCTTCTGGTGTGCTAAATAAGCCATTCTATTTTATATTTCTGACAGATTCTTTATTCTTGTACTTGGACTGTGTGTACTATTTTTGTTTACCACTGCCGTCAAAGCCAATTCATTTTCTATAAATATGCTGTTGTTCGTCTGAATATTGTTCAATGATCCCCCCGGATCCTCCTATTCTAGGAAGTTCGGGTTGGACGATGGTACACTGCAATATAGTTAGACGAGGAAGGATGGTTTGGTTGAAGTTGTTGAATTTTCAGTTGAAACTAGGATTCAGTATTCAGCTAACCGGAACATTTGTTTCTGATATTTTGATCAGTTCCGACGTCAGTCGATTGAATTATCGAGGTTTCTACACTATTATCCTAGAAAAGGAAGATGAGCTGGTGTCAGTAGCTACAATCAGGTAGTTCACTGTTATTGGCAGTTTTCCTGTATGCACCCCCGCACCCCACCCCATCCCCCTTCTGCGACGGCGTTAGTTCCTCATTGACGTTCCTCATTATATATCTATGTATTTCTCTGAAGTCTTTATCTTCCCTCCGAGTGTGCTTCTTAATACTAACTAATGCTTGTTCAAATTCATGTTTGTTGATAAGCAATAGTAGCACAGAATGAGCCGTCAGGATACATTTTTTCCAATTTAACATCTGATTCTGAAATTTCAGAGTGCATGGCAATCTCTTGGCGGAGATGCCGCTTATTGGAACTCGATATCAGTATCGCAGGCGGGGAATGTGTAGGCGTCTTATGTATGCTATTGAGCAGGTAATATCTTTTCTTGGGTAACCGTAGAAAGTGAACACTGATCTTTCGTTCTTTCGTCATACCCTAGATATCCCATTTCTTCACCTAATCTTAATGATCATTGGTTTACCTCATTCTTTATTTGTCGGATCTAATGTTGATGGACTTTGTGAAGTGCAGATGCTGCATAGGATAGGTGTGCAGTTACTGGTGCTTCCTGCTGTCCCAGAATTGATGGACACCTGGCGGGGAGCTTTTGGTTTTCAGCCCCTGAGTAGCCATCAGAAGAGAGAATTGACCAAACTGAATCTAATGGCTTTTCCTGGGACTTCTTTATTACACAAGTTTTTGCCAAGATACCCACCAAATTCTTCTTTTGGAGGTATAGTGAGCCTCTGCATGTATTCTAAGTTCTCATACCAACATCAATTTTGTAACTGGTGTAGAATTCTCAAATTTCTGTACGTGAGTCAGTCTTGATAGTGTTTATATTAGAAGTTTACAGAGCTGTCACTACATATATTTTTCAGAGAAATATCTTGGCAAGTGTGCCCGAAAATCGGTTAATTTTATCGCTGAGTTGTTGCCTCATTTGGGTGGTACAGACCAAGTGCAGAAGATTCCGCAGATGGTCAATGTGCCCATTGGCGGTCCAGAGGTTCAATTTCTGAGCGGCGAAGATGTGAAGAAGTCTCCTGAAGGTGGTTCCTTGCAGAGTTATCTGATGAAGATTAGGGATAATAGCACCGGGCCTAGTGTTCTTAGATCCGATTTTCTAGCAAATTCTCCTCCCCCACGTGAAGTCATCAGCAATAGGGAGCTGATGCATAACCAGCACTGTGGTGCTCATTTTGACAGGTGAGCATTTTAATGTTGCAATGTGGTTAGCTTCTGTATATGGGATAATAACTTACTCTAGTTCGATTGTTTTAGATCATTAATTGCTATAATGAATCAAGATTTGTCTCTCGTTGAATGGTAAACTGTCATGGTGGCTAAGGTACAAACATTTTCCATTGAAACTCAACTATAGCATATATTAACGGTATCTATCAACTTCAAGATTAGTCCTATTAGTACGCTTCATGACCTCACATTGGGCTTGTATGGGCATTGTTTATTGAGACTACGTGAATCCTCGTATCTCTCTTAGGGTGTGAATCGCAACTAATTTTTCTATTGGTTGAAGCGTCTTTGAAAGTGTCTCGTTTTAAACCTTTTGAGGTTCTAGTAGCAGTGAACAAGCTAATCCATCTATAGCACTTCACGTTTTTTAGTTGATGGTAGCAGTGAATTTATCCATGTTATGTTTGTCATGGTGTTCTTGTTAAATACTGATTCTATCCGCTAGAAACAATTTATAATTAAAAACAAGGTGACCCTTAGTGCCAAGCTGGTTCATCCAGCATTTCGTTGCTATTGATGTTAGTACGTTTCGTCTCTTTGGTGCGTGTTTAAAAACGTCTTCACACTTCGTGGGATTGTATTGCAGGTGTCGCGAGAATGGAAATACTCCCAAGCATAAATTGGAGGAGAGCATTTACAGTACGAAAGTAGTTGTTGGGACCACACGCTCAAAACGATTGGTGAGGACACTTCCCAGTCTGTATCAATTGAAGTCCTAAATGCCTCTCGATAGAAACATTACCACGTCTTAATTGAGACTAAATCTTTATCGGGGACCATTTTACGGCCTCGTATTGATTCTGTCACTTGTCGACACAGAAACAGGTTTGGATTTATATGCAGGAGAGAAGGTCTTACTTGATCAGAATTCAAGAGCAATATATTCTGAAACTAAATCCCTACGAGGATGGAATACCTTTCAAGATCTCATGGAATATGAAACACTTGCTAATCATAGATGCTGTGTACATCTATTAACAGGTCAAAACTACCCAATGGGTAGCTGATGCCATGAACAAGCTTACAGGCCGTTCATCTCCAGCAGATGGAGCAGCCCTCAAGTTGCCTGTGGACAGGCAAATGACTACACAAGCTGCTCTAAGTATGTCCAATAGCAAGGCCTCAAATTCGCCTAGTGCTGTGAGCTGTATGGACTATGCAAATGCCGCTGAACCTAAAAAACTGATTCTTAGAATCAATTTAAGCAAGTTGAAGGAGAAAAAAGAGAAGAAGAAACAGAAAAAGGGTAAATATCAGAGACTCTCGAGTTGTAATCGGGAGCTCATGGAAGCAGAATCATCTTATGTGGAGATGAACGTGGAACCTTTACAGTCGTTCGATTCGACTATTTATGACGGCATGCCACCTCTTTCTGAGACTCAAATTCAATTGGAGCCAGCAGGTGGTCCCGAGCGTTCTACATTTCTGCCCCAAATGGACTTCCGGGATTTAGAGCACTCTCCAACAATATGTGGCTCCTTGACAAGACTAGTGGCCCCTGAAGCAGAATTTGTTGATATTGTACCAGCACTAGATGTAGGATGTCATCTGTTGCCGATTCTCAGGCACAGGACGCGGCTTTTCAATTCCTTACCTCCTAGATAAGCTCGGTGCTTCTTACTGCCCCAACTTGATGATCAACGTGCCGAGCGTGGAATTATGGGACGGGCAGGAGGTAGTAAATTCCTTCCGGGGCTCATTCCTTGTTGTCCGTGCACGTTAGATTAGCTGATGTGATTATCGCTGGGGTTGTCAAATTTTGATGGCTGTAAGATAGTCAGACTACTGCATCTCCATTGCAGTTAACAGGTCATAACATGTCCACTGTACAGAGGCCACTCCAATTTTAATCCCGAAATCTCGGTTGTTTTTCTTTGGTCAACACAATATTTAGGGTGGCTTACACCAAGACCAAGCAGTGTGACTACTCCTACCGAGTGGTATCTCCTGACAAATAAAATTGTACTCCTTCGTATAGTCTTTGTATTGTCTGTGTAAACTGGAAAGCTGGCAACCTCGCAACATGATTGCAAATTTTTTGGTAATTTTATACCTTGGATTGAAATTATTAAGAATTTTGAAAGCCAAAAGTTGGTTTGAACCTATATCTAATGTACACACTCTTCCAATTCCGATCATTCAAGAAATACTTTCCCGTTCATTACTACTTGCTTTCTTGCTCACTACTTTGGGACATGGGCTATGATCTTATCAATCCCAACTTTGAAAAGGAAGGAAAAAAACATTCCAACCTTTGGTTAGAAATTTGTTCTAGCTTTGGTTGGAAATAGTTGAACCCTACATGTTGGGTATGAATCCCTGATTGGAAATGGGTGGTTCTATTATAGTGTCCTTATATGTTGATTTATAAGGATGTTGCAAACCTAAAAGGTTTGATGGATAACTTCAATGTTCAAATCCTAAAAGATGGAACCTATGACTATATAGTCAAGGCTTGAAAGTTTCTCACTTTGTATCTTCCAATTCTTTGCTATTTATGAGTGAATTTTTTGGCTTTATTTTTCAAAGATGAAATTACATAAATAGTATGTCATACAATTTCAAATTACCATGAATTTTTGAAGAAAAAATGAAAAAAATTCATATCAAACTCAAATCATGCTCAAGAACTTCTGAAATTTGTAAAAAAGAAGTACATTATAGCGTAGAACATTGTAGCATAAAGAAAATTTTGTGTTGCTCAATATTTAGTAACATGTTTATAGATTTTCGCCTTCAACCTTCAATGAAATGCTTATTTTTATGAATTTTCAAAATTTCTAAGTGGCATAGAAACTGTACTTTAGAAGCTATATTGTATTAGTCTTAAGCAAAAGCAAAAGACATTGTTTTAAATGTAAAATAAAGTTATGAAGAAAAAAGCTTAAATGATTGAAATACACTAATATTTATTGTACCATTTTTTTTTATAAACTACCCCATAATAGAATTTTTTTTTAAATTAAATGTCTTGAACTTAAGTCAATCATGTAGGATATAGCATTAAAGAAGTTGCATACAAATTTTTTAGTGAAAATCATTCATACTTCAATCTATATAAAGTGTGTCTAACCATTTAAAGGATACAAAACATCCTTAGCATCCGTCTTAAGTTAAATGTAGAAACAAAGATTCTATCTATTAGACCAATAAGTGAATTCTTTTTTTCATATTTAACAACGACGTGTAATTACTTTCTTCACTGCAACTCCTTTGTCTTCAATAATTTCACATTTGCTAAAGATTCTATCAATATTCTCACTTTGTCCAAAACAATTCTAGGACCTAAAGGCCTTTAACTCTAAAAAGACTAACAATGACAACAAATTCAAGCCTCACCCAGGTTCACTTTGTTTCATAACATTTTGCAACTATATATGAATGAACTTTTTTATCAAAAATGAAATCACATGTCTGTTTTAAGTATATTATAAAAACTTCAAATTCTTTTGTGGAAATTTGAAACTATTGTAATTTTCAAAAGAAAAAGTAAAGAGAGAGAAATTCAAACAAAAAATATGCTAAAAGAATCTAAAAGTTTTACCGTAGGTGTGTATTGTAGTGTATAACATCATGATATGAACCAAAGTTACCATGGCATTAGAAACTTATAAAATCAATAAACTACAATTATAGGCCTAAAATTGAAATTGCTTTAATATATTAAATAATTTTTCAAATTTTTCAAATTAGAGTAGAACGTGCACTTGATAAACTTCATTTCACTGCTCAATCTTAAACTCCAAAAAATTATATCTTCATGATTCAAATTCACATCAAAAGTAAATTGTATGAAGAGTGCCCAAAATACACTACAAGAGTGATCCATGGATTAAGCTTCTTCTTCCTTGCAAAACCAATAATACAAATAGTGAGGTAATATTCAATACTATTTACTTAAAATGCACTCAAGCAAGATCCACAAGAATATTGGGATGAAAAAATATATATTTTCCATCTTACACCCATCACTGGAAATCATCCAAAGGTCACCAAACATCTTCAATGTTGTTTCAAGGTTGATGAGAGGTTGAATTTACACTAATAAGATCTTGCTAGTGTTCCAATTTGGGGCAGATTTTCACCAATTTCTTACTTGTTTTCTGTTTGTTTCGTAGCTTGTACTACATTATAAAAAAAATTGGAAAAACTTGGATAACATACCCAAAATTATCTCAAAGAAATGCATTATTTGTGAAACTTCGATGACTTATACTAACTATAGTCGGTGGAAAACTTTGGATGAAAGTCAGAGATGAATGAATGAATGTACACAATTAAAAATAACTGCAAAAAAGGTGTCCCGTATTATCAGAGCGAGGTTTCGATCCTCGGACCTGTGGGTTATGGGCCCACCACGCTTCCGCTGCGCCACTCTGATGGGCTGGCAACACCAGGTGGTAATTAGTGAAAGAATTAAATATTTAAGCTTTAACTAAATCGAAAATCCTCTTTTGCTTTAATTAGAATGCATCTCTTTAAAAAACTATCCTTAGTGCGGATTTGACATGAAGGGCAAAAACACCTAAAAGTAACCCTTTTTGTGGTCTCGCTATTTGAAAGGTCAAATAAAGCAAAGCGAGCATAAGAGAAATCAAACCCAAGTGGTTTCGTAATTCACGATGCTTTAGTAATAGTTTAGAAATTTTCAAAGTTGAAAATATAGGGTAGTCTATACGTAACTCAAGACTCAGCTTGAATGGATTGATCCTTGGAACACAATCTAATGCCTCCACTCTCATGGATTGCATTAAACCCTTAAAGTCTTGAGGCCTTTTTTCCATCAAAAAATACTTGAAATTACTATTTTTGTTGCAAGGAGAAAAGTTATTTTAAAAATTATTTATTTATTGACATATTTAATTCTAGAATCTTGTAGTAGACTAATATAGGAAAATGTGGAAGAAATTTCAAAAACTTTGACCATGGAGATTGCAAGATATTTGCATTTTAACCCCCTAAAGTCCCAAGGCCATTTTTTGTCAAAAAACACTCAAAACTATCACTTTTTGTACATTCACCTACAAAGATTAAAAAATTAAATTTTTAGAATCTAACCGTAGGATCTTGTTTTACACTTGTCTTAGATCATATGGTAAATGTTTTGTGATTTTTGCCCGCTTAGATTGAAAGATATTAGCATTCAAAATTAAAGAATTTATTTTATTCAAGAAGTTGTTTTAATTGCCCGCAAAACAAGAAACTCCAGAACTTGCACATCACCAATCCAGATAAAATGAGTAGAATCTCTACATTTCGAAAAATATATAATCTACAAAAAAAAAATATGCCATATTTAACTACTTTTGGACTTTTAAGGGAATTTCGGACTTTGTCGATCGTGAGATCCCCCGATGTCATAGATATCTAAAATCTAAATCTGTTGTACATTTTTCAAACCACCTAGTCCAAAATCTATATCATTTCTAGATTCATAAAATCTATAGAAGTCAAAATCTACAATTGTCTTAGATGTTCTTTTACCAATTTTGGACTTTGCAAAGTCCAAAAGTAGTTAAATATGGCATAAATATTCAAACTTTTATTTCAATTCTTTGTGGATTTCTTTTTGCCGCCCAGTGCCCCAGTCTCCCAAATTTTGAAGTTATCGTGGCATAACTTTTGCTTTCAGGCACCGATTGAAATAAAAACTTATATTCCTACAAAACTAATAAAGTTTTCTATCACATGAAAAAGTTTCAAAAAGTTTCAATTAAAATCGAGATCATAGGAGCCTGCCTGAAATCCATTTTGTCCCCTATAGGGACAATTGGATTTTAGGGGTTAT
>OX579633.1:42959580-43135989 GCA_951230915.1 Antitrichia curtipendula
CGAATTTCATTTGGAAGAAGACATAATTTCAGTGTCAATAATGTGGAGTTATGAATGGTAGGACACTTTGTGCCATCCTAGGCAATTATATGCACCATATTGTCTAAGTTTAAGGTTTACATGTGTTCGTTTTTGAACTCCATTTGCACCATTGTTGAACAATTCTTTGACATTTAATGGCAATACCTATGGACTTCAATAGCATCCTAGTGTTGCAAGCTTTAGAAAATCATATCTAATTCAAATTAAGTCCAAAAAGTATGAATCAAATTGTGATGGATGTATCTTCCTCTATTATTTCCTTTAAATGGGAGGTTCCTCTCTTCTTTCCCTTAAATGCTTTGATCCGTATAGAAGAGATCCTAAGCCAATATGCTCTTAAATGGACGGTTCTTGCACCTCCTACCTTAAAGCTAGCTACTTGTGAATTGTAATCTTCATCTTGTCATTTTCCAATTATCTTCTTTTGATGACCTATCCACATTCCACACAATTATAGAAAAAAACAATTGGGCCATTTATATGTACTCATCCAATGAGACCAAAACCAAACAAAACCAAAATCTTTCATAAGGTTGTCTAAATTTCAAGAGCTTTTCAAAAGAAGGAGTCACTGCAAGAAAGATTGTGCGTTTTGCATAGTGTTTTGCACATGAATTGTTTTTTTTGTTTTGGAAGGATTTTATAATTAGAAAAAAAATTTTAATTTGAAAAATATATTTTAACATACACACTTTAAAAAAGAAGATACACTAGGAAGGAAAATCATAGGAAAATGATCTAAGAAGGAAAACTAAAAAAGTACAAAATCTCATGAAAATAGGTATTGTCACTATAGTTTCATATTTTAATTTGTAAAAAATAGGAATTTAAAAATATTAAAATTAAAAAATTAGTCATTTGGAAAGAGTTTATAGTGATGAGATTCCACCTTATAGTGTGACAAGTAAACAAAAATGATTTTTAAATATAAAGTGATTTTTTTAATTTCTAAAAAATAAAGGATTTGATTAACATAAAGTTTGACCATGGTTGTCATACTGTACGGACGTCCGGTTTGCCCGTCCGTCCGTCTGCGACGTCCGTTAGAGGTCTCACCCGCCCGATACAGTCAACACAAAGTTGACTTTATGAAACCAAAAAAGTAGGCCACGTGGACGCCACGTGGACGCCACGGGGACGCCACATGGATTTAGGAACATGCAGGGCGGGGACTCCAGAGTCAGGGCGGGGACTCCATTGAGTGGGGGCAGGGACTCCATCCAGTAGGGGCGGGGACTCCAGACAGTGGGGGCGGGGACTCCAGTGAGTGGGGGGCGGGGACTCCAGTGAGAGGGGGCGGGGACTCCAGAGAGTGGGGCGGGGACTCCAAAGAGTGGGGCGGGGACTCCTGCGTGGGGGCGGGGACTCCAGCGACTGGGGCGGGAACGTGAGGAGGACGGGGCGTGGACGGCACGTGTCGGGGCGGGTACTTGAGGAGCGGGGGAACTATATAAAGCGAGTCCCTGCCCTCATTTCTTTGCCAAGTCCGCGCCCTACGCCTCACACACTAGTTCGTCCCCACGGCCTATGTGAGTGAGTTTGGTGGGTGGTGGGCTTGGCCCTCATATGTGACCCGGTTTTTTTCAAATTTTCGGGGCTTTTGTGCTTGCAGAGGCCCATTGAACAATTTCTTTTCGTTATGGCGGGGGAAGGGAGTGCATCGGCGGAGAAACGTCCTAGGTTTGTAGATTTAGATGATGTTGGTGAGATGGTAATTCCATCCACGGACAACTTGATGGCCTCAGGTTCATCGAACCCTTCTTCATCAAGCCAAAAAAACCGCAAGAAAGCACTCAATCCCCATATGCCTCCACATGAATTCATAGTTGAAGGGAGAGCAATAGTTGTGGTGTTCTACACTCGTCGCAGTACGACTATGTTGACCAGGGAGTATGTGGCGCTCAACGAAGAAGGGTACCACAAACTCACGAGGGACCTGCGAACGGAGCTGGAGTCAAAGTTTGAAGCATCTGAGAAATTCAACAATTTCTCCGATTATTGGTTGCACCAAGACTGGCTGGATAAACAGGTGGTTGCCTTCACAACCAATATAGTGTCAAATTGGTGTTACCACATGGGGAAGAAAGAAGATGGTAGCGATTGGGACACACAAAATAAAGAGGTGGTTGCAAAGTTGAAAATCATTCAAAACTTTGCTCAACAATTTTCTTCATCACGTAAGAAAAAGCAAGCACCTTGGAAAGCGACAATTGAAGACACCATAACAGCTCATTGTGTTAGTGGAACATTCAAGTGGCTTGAAAGTTCAGTAAAAGTCATCCCCATGCCGGAACAGAGTGCCGTTGGTTCATATGGGACCGTGAGGAAGGTGATGCTTACAAAACTTCAGAGCATTCCTAGTTGGATATTTTTTGTTGGGAAGAGCTTGAAAACCACGAATGAAAAGGAGAAGCGCCAAGGAATCATCAATGAGGCGGACGGGTGTCCAGTGAGACATCCTGGCATCATTCAAATTGCGTACCTCCACCCTAAAACGATGGAAGGCTACACGTTATGGTGGAATGGAGGCTCTCTAATTTCTTTCTTATCCAAATACAATTCGAAAGTAAGCGAAACATTGGATGTCGATGAGATTAAGCATGAACAAGGTACAGGGTTGACAAAAGAGGAGCTTACATGGGTTGCAACTTACCGACGGAACCGAATGAACTTGGCACTCTCTTTGCTTGTCATTGTGGGGAAATGCCACGATGCGCAGTACATGCACAACGACATCACTCCATCCAATATTTTGCTCCATTTTGATGATTATAAAGAGCACACGGTGTATATAGGGATATGTGATTGGGGACTTTCTAGCCGAGCTGTAGAGAAGGAGCCGTCAAGGTATGGCTTTCCCAACAAGGACATCCTAGTGAAGGAGAAGAGAATGCGAAGGTTTGCAGCCCCTGAATTGTTTTATATATACAGAGAGCAAGGTTCGGCAAATTCAATTGAGGCCATGCAAAAAATGCATTTGTATTCCATGGCAGCTGATGCATATGCGGCCGGATGGATAGCAGCACAAATTTGGAAGGAAAAGTGGGACTTCAAATACTTTACAACGAAGAATCCAGAGCAGTATCAGAACCTCAGGATCAAATTGGAAAGCCTCGTAAAAGAGGATGTGAGTGAAAAGGCGTCAGTGCCAGATGTTCTCGACGCATTGAAGAAGGCCCCCCACTGTTGGACTATGCCAGAATGTTGTTATCGTATATAGTATTTAGTTTTTTTACTTTTTATAGCTTAGCATATAGTTCAGGCATAGAAGGTAAATCATCCTCATAGAGGACCATGTGTATATACTTCGCAATTGCCGAACACCTCAAATATATATGAAGTCGGATGCATTGTACATTTAAAATCTCATGTGAATATATTAACCTGCTATGTCATTGTTCTTTCTCATTGCATGTTTATGAGTTCTATGAATTGATGATAAAACTTTTATAAAAATAGTGAATGCAATAGTTTGGTATAAAAATACATACACTTTATCTTTTCACTATGTCTATGTTTTACAGTTTTAGAAGTTAATGAAGCCCCCTCAAAATAAAATAAATGATCCAACAAAAAAAAGAATAACATTGAAGTACATTGGGATAATTTTAATCATGAACACAAAAAAAGGTTCAAAAAAATTAAAAATTATAAAACGAAAAAAAGAAAAGGAAAGGGAATGATGGAACCCAAAAATAAGATTAATGGCTTTGAGTTGAGGTGGAAGAACTTTAGTAAATTAGAAAAAAATAAAGTAGGGAAAGGAAAGATTGAACGAATAAAGCTAAACTATGAATTCGAATAAAATAGTCTTCTCACTTAATGAACGAAAACAAAATAGAAAATGGAATGTTTGAACAAAAAAAAAAAAAATAACTATGAGTTGGGATGGGAGAGTTTTAGGAATGAAGCGAACAAAAAAAGATAATCATCCAAGCCAAAAGGAATGGCATAGAGTTGGCATGGGAACTCCTTTGTTCATTAATGAAAAAAAAAATAGGAAAGGAAATCATGGAACAAATCCGAAATGGCTTGGGGTTGGTATGGAATAATTTTGTGAGAGACATAGACCCACAAAAAATAGTGTGTCAAAGTGATTTCAACTAACACCCCAAAAAATTTACCATTTAGTTCGGATAGATTTGCATTATCACAAAAAGTAAATGGAATTTCCTTTAGATGAAAGAGCTTGGCTAATAAAAGCAAAAAATGAAATTAATAGGAATGATCATTCAAAAATAAATGGCCTCGAGTTGGGATGGAACAATTTTGCTAATAGCGGGAAAAAAAAATCATTCCACCTTACACAAGTGGCATTGAATTCAAATAATTTTTTTTGGTAATGATGCCCACAAAATAGGGAAGAGAATGAAAACACCAGAAAAATTATGGCAATCACTTGAAATGGAAGTGTGCTTTAAAAATCAATGTCTAAAAGGGGAGATGGAGTGACCAAAGCTTTAGAAAAGCATACCAATTTATTTTAGGATTTTTAGCGGGGGGAATTATTTTTACGGACTTAAATAATCTAACATTAAAATAAATATGAATGGTGGAGTGCTTTCTTATATGGAAATGATTTGGGTGTCACTATAAAATAATGTAACATCCAAAAAATCTATGGAATAGTGGAGTGATTTGGACATGGAAGTGGTTTGGGGGTTACAAACTTATAATGAAGCAATTTAACACCCAAAAAAAATATGGAATGGTGGATTGATTAGGATATGGAAATTATTAGGGTGTTAGAGTGATATGATCTAACATTAAATCTCAATATGGATTGCTAGAGTCACTTAGAATATGGAGTAATGTAGAAGGCTCAGAAATCACTCATCTAAGGGCTAGTTCGCATTTCTACAGTATTTCTTTACATGGGAATATTTTTAAGCTCATCCTTGAAACCAAGAAAAATTGATGAGGAATGTAGCCCAATCGGTTTCATATTTTTTTAAACATTATTGAATTAATTATAAATTTTCAAAAGAGATGTGTCCTAGGTCCCTATTTATATTCTTACGTTCTTCATATTGCAATTCTAAAGAAAAATGGGGATAGCAAAGACAGTGATTGGCTCTTGTGATAAAGAATGTTTTTTTCCTTCCTTCCTTTTTGTCTTTTGAGGTCAATTTGAAAACTGCATCATGTCCATTCTACAACCACTTATAGGGGCAGTTCTTAATGCCAAAACTCTTTTCGAGCCTTCTACCTTAGGAAATGGAAATATGTCTAAGCACATTAACTTCGTATATTTCAATCATGTCCGCGCCCACTCTCTGGAGTCCCCGCCCCACTCTCTGGAGTCCCAGTCCCACTCTCTGGAGTCCCCGCCCCCACTGTCTGGAGTCCCCGCCCCCACTGTCTGGAGTCCCCGCCCCACTGTCTGGAGTCCCCGCCCCACTGTCTGGAGTCCCCGCCCCCTCTCGGTGGAGTCCCCGCCCCCACTCGGAGGAGTCCCCGCCCCAACTCGATGGAGTCCTCGCCCTGGCGTCCCCCAGCTGCAACTATATAAGGCCGTCCCCGCCTCATTTGTCCCCGCCCTGCATACTCTCAGCCTTCCATCTCTTCATTGAGCTGGTTGTGAGCGTTGTGCGGGGTCTACTTGATTGCCACGTGGAGGATTTCGCTTTTTTCTACAAAAATGGATACACCACCAAGAATGACCAAGGAAGAACGAGATAGGACCCGACCACGAGCCGGAAACAAACATCGTAAGCGACTACATGTTCTACGAAACCCTGACAAGCTTGCATTCAGGGGGTGGGAGGGCGTGCTTGAACCATGGACATATGATGACTGT
This sequence comes from Antitrichia curtipendula, assembly GCA_951230915.1. Taxonomy (NCBI): domain Eukaryota; kingdom Viridiplantae; phylum Streptophyta; class Bryopsida; order Hypnales; family Leucodontaceae; genus Antitrichia; species Antitrichia curtipendula. The sequence goes on from OX579633.1 coordinate 42,965,423, forward strand.
GCCAATTGCATTGAGTGGTGCCACATAGACAAGTTGTTCTCGGAAGAGCGACACAACTGTCACAGACGCTTCCACAAGGCAAATTTAAAATACTGCCTGGACGAAGAGTTTACAAACCGATGCATTGAGGTGTACCAAGTGTTGTATGCTCTCTCAAACGTCATACGCAATGAAGTGCAACTTTTCCTTGCACGAGGGGTCTATGCGGAGCTGAAGTTGAACAAGAGAGTGGATTGGTCAACTTTGAAGCAAATGGGAGAAAATGTCAATATTCCTACTCCAGCAAATGGATTCATTCCAAGGGGGGTAAAAAGATACCCGGAAGGTGGTCTAGGGAACACAAATACGCAGGTTCAAGCACCACAAAGATATGACACTGAAGACTCATCTACGGACGACGACTCAGATGGATCTCGTGTACCAGTTGTAGTCAGCCATAGAACTCAACTACTACGAGCTAAAAAGAGGAGGGCTTTGCGTCAAACTGCTGAGGTTTTACACGAAAGTGTTGTGGAGGAACAGGTGTCACCTATTGACAAACCAGTGGTAGGAATTGTGGATGTTACAGCTGCTACAAACCGAATCCAAGGTTTGTTGATTGAAGTGAATGAGAAGAATGAGGAATTGCATTCTTTGTATAATGATGTTAACAAAATGAGAGAAAACATGCAAGAGAAGGACAACATTATCAATCAACAACAACGTGAGATGGAGGTACTTTGGCACGCTTTTGAGGCAGCAACATTGGCCAATCGTGGTCAAGATCCACGAGGGGAAGCGCAAGGGCCTTCAAATAATTCTCAAATTCCATTGGAACCTACAGAAGTTGGTGCAACAATGGATACTCAAGATGATTCTTTGTCCTTTGGAGAATTACCCGCAAATGTAGGTGCAGCAGGGCCAGTGGACCAAAGCATCCAACTGACGGACGCGCTTGCAATGAATTTGACATTGAAAAATCAATTGCATGCATTGATGGAGCAGTATTACCAATGGAAGCTGGCATGTGTCTTCAGTGTTGACAGGACTAGGCAAATGGTAGAAGAATTCAAAAAAATTGACCACAATTACGGCGCACACAATCAAGAGAGGGTTTTTGGTTTGACATCGTGGGCCCTGGTGGATGATCATTTCAACATGGATGAAATGGCAACCATTGACATTGTTGGTGGACAAACAACCATCGACTGGTCCAAACATGATTGGGATTTCAAGAATGAAGTTGGCTCTGCCGTGGACCATGAAGGCAATCCATTACTACTGTGGCCAAACCCTTCAACCTTCGTACACGATGGAACTACATGTCCCATTTGCCTTAATCCATTTGGCCCGGAAGGTGGAATGCACTTAGGCATGTGTGAACATTTGTACCACCCATTCTACCTAATTAGCTTGATGATTGTCCGCCGACGTTGTTCACTATGCAAGGCTCCTTTCCATAAGCGCTTGTATGAGTTGTTTGGATTAGTTCCCTACATGCCACCGCATTGGGAATTCAATGCTGAAAATGCCCCTGATCATTCTCAGAAGTGGGGAATAGACTTGGTGTGGAGTTGGAAATTGAACATCCATTCGTTGGGCAAACAACAACTTTGTACCGAATGGGGTTGGGAAAAAGATCCGGCTCAAATTGTGGAGGTGTGCCACCACTTGGTTCCATTGAAGGACAACTTTAGCCAAGGACGACGGAATTTCTTCTTCCAATGCTTCAATGGGCATTGGAATGAGGCACAAGAATACTTCCAATTTGGACCTCATCCTCTTGGATGGTTGTGGGGCGTTGATGGAGTTCGCATTACTGACGACCAGGGGATGCGGAGGGGGGAAGACATTGACATGCCAGACCCTACTGAACTTGCACAACTATCGGAGTCAGAGTGGCGAGAAACCTTTCAAAATGATGGGATGAACTTCTTGTTGGAACAACATAGCCCGGGAACTCTCCAATGTCTTCAAAGCCTCAAGCAATCACAAATATTGAAGGCTCTTTTAGAGGAAGACGGACCAGCGAGGAGAACTCGATCCGCAGTTCGTAGACTTCGTTTGGGAACAGATGAAGACCTTCCAATTCGCACCGGGACACATGACAATGAGGCTGGACCAAGTGGCAGTGCAAGTAGTCCAATGAACATGGACTAAGTATAGTTTTGAGTATAGTTTTGAGTGTTTTAGCTAGTGAGCTTAGGTTTTCTTAGAAGACTTATTTTCCTAGCACTATAATATTATATAGGCTTATATACTTTCCTACTTTGTATTACACTATGCATATGAAATATATTTGATTTTGTTTTGAATGATTTTGCCCAAAGTGACTTCATTTATTTTTTGCACGTACTCATTTGAAATTTGAATGGACTTGTGGACTTCGTACATATTAAAATTATTTATACCATGAAATGAAATGTCATTGAATTGGAGTACAATTCATTCCCAATTTCCACTCAATGAATAGAAGTAGGGAAGGTTGGACGGACCACGAAGGCACGAAGTGGCCCGAACTTGAAATTAGGGGAAAAAATGCTTTTCAAATGTCATTAATGCCTTGATGGAAATATATATATGCAAAGGAATGATTGAACTCCCCCCCCAAAAGGGATTGAAATAGGTAAAAATTCACTTGCAAAATAGGCAAAGGAATGATAGAGAAAAGCAAAAAATAGGGAAGTAATTACCTACTTAAAAATGAATGGCATTTAGTTGGGATAGAATAATGTGACAAATGAAGCCCAAAAAAATTAGAATGGGTTTAGAGAATACAAAATTTAAATGGCCTTTGATTGAGAATTTTAGATGGAGCAATTTTGCTAATGAAGCACAAAAAAAGTAGGAAGGTAAACTGAATGCCAAAAATTGGCATTGAGTTGGAGAAAAATTAGGAAGAGAATAATAATGCCATTTAGTTTTTATATAACTTGGGATGTAACAATTTTGCTAATAAATCTAAAAAAAATTGGAAAAGAAATGAATCCAAAAAATTAGGAAAGGGAAAGAATCCCCCCCAAAAAGGAAAGGGAATGAATCCCAAGAAACATTTGATAAGGGAATGAATCCCAAAGAAATAGGAAAGGGAATGATATACAAAAAATAAAGGGCATTGGCCATTGGGATGGCATGGGATAATGTTGCAAATGAAGTTCAAATAAAATTAGGAAGTAAATGATATACCCAAAAAAAAGGCATCTATTTGGGATACAATAATCTTGCAAATCACTAACAAAAAATAAGAAGGGCTTAGGTAATACAAAAATTAAATTATTTAAATGGCCTTCGGGCTCATGATGGAATGGAGCCATTTTGGCATTTTGCTAATGAATTTTACAAAGATTAGGAAGGGAAAGAAATGTAAGTGCATTTTAAATGTTGCTAATAAAAACAAACAAATGTGAAAGAAATATGAAACAAATATTGTTTCACATTACCTCTTATGTCATATGAAAAATGGGAAGTGAATGGATAGACTTCAATTTCGTACCATAAAGAAAAAAATTTAGAGAATCCCTTAGGATGGAATAATTGTGCTAATAAATAAAACAAATAGGAAAGGAAATAAGCAAAAAGAAAATGCTTACCGTTGGATTAAACAATTTTAGGAATTAATGAAGAAAAAAAATAGGAAAGGAAGTGAGTTGGATGAATAAATATTGGCATGGAGTTCACATAAAAGAGTTCTATGAATTAATGAAGAAAAAAATGGTGTCTTTGAGTTGGGGACTTGGGGTGGGAGAACTTCAGGAAATAAGCGAAAACAAAATAGAGATGGAAATGATTCAACAAAAAAAGATGAATTGAAAATTGGGATGGAAGATTGTTAGGAACAAAATAGAAAAATGAATGATTCAACTAAACCAAAAAAATTAAATATAATTTGGGATGGGAGAGTCTTACGAATGAAGCATCTACAGAAAAAGAAGACAAAATGATCCAACCCAAAAAGAATGCCATACAATTGACAAGTTGGGATGGGAGACCTGTGCTAATTCCTGGAAAAAAATAGGAAAGGGAATGATGCCCCCCAAAAAAGGACAATGACTTAGAATGGAAGACTTTTAGGAATGAAGCCCGAAAAATTAGGAAAGGAAATGATGGAATTAAAAATTGCAGTTGCATATTGAAGGCCTAGAATTTTAAATAACTCCCCTACTATTTCTTTCATTTCAAATACAATGCACTTTTATCCTTTTATCTAGTACACTACATTTCAAAAATATTGATTAAACATTTACTAAATATTTCTTCAAAGTTTCCTAAACATTTCCTAAATCAAAGAATTTACATTGTTTTTTACAACCTAAATGATATGTTTGTTCAAAGTAGTTTGAAGTGTTAGAAGAAGTAAGGAAAAACATTTCTCACCACAACAAAGGAGACATCCTCTTCCATGGATTTTCTTCCAAATCTTAGGCCATGGACCTCTTTATTTGGCATCTTGCTTTCATTGTCTTGTCAGAATCCAAAATAAGTTGTTGAGGCTAAATTAATGCTTCCCACTCTCCAAGGAAAAGGGCGGTTCAAGGATGTCGCATTTCAAAGTCTTGCTTCCTGTGCTGGACGAGTTAGTCCCCGCCCTGGAGTCCCCGCCCTGCCTTCGAGTCCCCGCCCTGGAGTCCCCGCCCTGCCTTCGAGTCCCCGCCCTGACTTCGAGTCCCCGCCCTAGAGTCCCCGCCCTGACTTCGAGTTCCCACCCTTATTTGAAGTCCCCACCATGGAGTCCCCGCCCTATTGTACAGTACCCTCCAAAAAGTCTTGCAACCCCATTATGAAGTCCTTCAAATTTTCCTTTTTAACTCCATTTTAAGAACATACTATAAAAAGTATCCTATTAAATCTATTGCTTTATAGAACCTTCACCAACATATGAAATTTCAATGTCTAAAAATAGAAACTCCATTTTTGGTGAATTATTTTATTTATTTTTCATGATATTACATAATAATTAATTAAAAAATGTGTATGATGATTTTTTAAGATCTGATTGCGTATATATTTAGGAAACATCATTGTTCACATTTTTCATATTACAAAGATGCACACTATGTAGGTAAATTTTTTGTCTATTTGGCTTTAATGTATTTTGCAATTTCCTTTCATACATGTTCAAGGCAAAGGTCATGTATTCAAAAACATTTGAATAAATATTGTCAAATAGGATATCATTAGGAAGCTATGGTATTGTAGAAGCCTACTATATCATGAATTTTACAGTATGTCTTGCTGACTAGCAACGACTTTGCAACAAAGTGTTACACCTACTACCATCAAGTACTACCACCTTGAGCTGCTATCTTAGCTTTGATTTGGTTTGGCATCGTAGAAATTGACTTTTGAATACTTTCTTGATGTATATCCTTGCATGCCATATTCACTAATGTCCACATTTAGTCATTGTTGTAGGATCTACATCTTTTTTGTACTCGATCTTTGACTTGCTTCTATAAATTCTCTATAGGATTAAGGTCAAAAGAATTTGGTGGCCACTCAATGAATTTTACATTATGTCATGGTGCAAAGTTGACCAACATTGCTTAGAACTTCACAAGTTTGCTTATAGAACTTCTAGCAACATCATATATACAATATTTTAGACAAACATTAATTTTTTCTCACAAAACTTCTAGGCTATGTCTACAATCAACAATCACTAAAAGCATGCATGCACTAATGTTGATCCTCTCAACCGCAAAACCGGTTGAAATCCACTACCTATGATCTTCTACAATGAAATTTTCAAATTAGCATTGTCCCTTTAAATTTAGCTTAGTGTTTTCAAAATCAACCACCTTTCACAAAGAAAGATTTTTCTAAGAAGTGGAATGAGTTACAACAAGGTGCATGACTCACCTAGTTTGGGGCAAAAAATCTCAATCAAATATCTAAATTTACCTACCATGAGTTTGATTTGTAATCAAACTACTCGGATGAGAACTAGACATGGGGTTGCAAGAGTTCTTGGAGGGTACTGTACATTCAATTAAAAAAGAGTCCCTTGTGCCAAGTATTCCAAAAAATGAATCCCTTTACATGAAGAACAAACTATAACTTGTAACTTCTCATTGTTCTAAGACAAGAATGAAATAAAAAATCAATAGGAATATGAATAATGGATTAAAAAACAAATGGCATTGAGTTCGGAACTTCGGATGGAAGAATTTGTTTATGGATGAAGCAAAAGTGATAAGAAAGGGAATGATTCAACAAATCAAGAATGGCAATGATTTAGGATGGAAGAGTTTTTGGAACGAAGCAAAGAACAAATATAGGAAAGGGAATGACTAAATAAAAAAAGATTGGCATAGACTTGGAATAAAAGAGTTTAGGAATTAAAGAAGGAAAAAAATAGGAACGTATATAAAAATAGAGAATCGAATGATTCTACATATAACTATTGGCATGCAATTGGAATTAAAGAATTTTAGGAATTAATGAAGCCAAACAAAATAAGAAAGGGAATGGTGGAACAAAAATAAAATGGCATTGAGTTGAAAACAAAGTGCTTAAGGAGTTCATGTAGCCAAAAAAACTAAGGGGCATTGAGGTGGAATGGAAGAATTTTAGAAATGAAGTAGAAACAAAAACGAAAAAAAAGAGAATGATGGAACAAATAAATTATGGCTTTGAATTGAGGTGGTAGAACTTCAAGAAATAAGCAAAAATGAAGTAGGAAAGGGCATGATTCAACAAACAAAGATCGGCATGGTGTTGGAAGAATACTACAAAAGAGACTTGCTAAGTTTTGAAGCAAAACAAATTAGAAAAGGAGATCATTCAACAAAACAACCCAAAAAATATGAATTGGGATGGGAGAGTTTTAGGAATGATCCAAATAAATAGGGAAAGGAATGATGGAACCAAAAATGAATATTTGGCTTTGATTTGAGATGGAAGAGTTTTAGGAACAAAATAGAAAAAAGAATGATTCAACCAAAAGAAAAAAAATTAGAATAAGTTGGAATGGGAGAGTTCTAGGAATGAAGCCCAAAAAAAAGGAGAGAAAGATCCGACCTCGAATGAATGGCACAAACTTGGGATAGGAGAGTTTTCCTAATACCTTTCATCACAACGAAGGGGACATGCTCTTCCATGGAGTTTCTTCCAAATCTTAGGCCGTGGAGCTCTTTATTCGGCATCTTGCTTTCATTGTCTTGTCAGAATTTGTTGAGGCTAAAATTAATGCTTCCCCCGCTCTAAGGAAAAGGCGGTTGAAGGATGTCAAGCACAAGCGCATTTCAAAGTCATGCTTCCTGGGCTGGACGAGTACGTCCCCGCCCTGGAGTCCCCGCCCTGCCTTCGAGTCCCCGCCTTAGAGTCCCCGCCATGCCTTCAAGTCCGCGCCCTGACTTCGAGTTCGCGCCCTGACTTTGAGTCCATTCCATGGAGTCTGAGATTGAGCTGCGCTCTCTCAAGTTCCTCCATTTGTGTGAATTGTCCGCCCCGGAGTCCGCGCCCTGCGTCCGCGCCCTAGCACAATCCATTCAGCAAAAACATAGAGGAGTGAAAGCCATTTTCTTTGCCCACGAATTTGGAGGCGTGACGACATTTAATGTTCCCCTTTTTCCATGAAAAGGAGGGACACAATCTTCCCAGACCATTAAGGATGGCGAAGGTCAACGTACTTTTCGATGCATCCCCGTGAGCACACCTGCATTTTTGTACTGGAGTCGCGCCCTGGAGTCCGCGCGTTCGAGTCCCCGCCCTGCCTTCGAGTCCCCGCCCTGGAGTCCCTGCCCTGCCTTCGAGTCCCCGCCCTAGAGTCCCCGCCCTGACTTAGAGTCCGCGCCCTGACTTTGAGTCCATTCCATGGAGTCTGAGATTGAGCTGCGTTCTCTCAAGTTCCTCCATTTGTGTGAATTGTCCGCCCCGGAGTCCGCGCCCTAGCACAATCCATTGAGCAAAAACATTGGGGAGTGAAAGCCATTTTCTTTGCCCACAAATTTGGGGGCGTGACGACATTTAATGTTCCTCTTTTTCCATGAAAAGGAGGGACACAATCTTCCCAGACCATTAAGGATGGCGAAAGTCAACGTACTTTTCGATGCATCCCCGTGAGCACACCTGCATTTTTGTACTGGAGTCGCGCCCTGGAGTCCGCGCGTTCGAGTCCCCGCCCTGGAGTCCCCGCCCTGTCTTTGAGTCCCCACCCTGGAGTCCCCGCCCTGTCTTCGAGTCCCCGCCCTGGAGTCCCCGCCCTGCCTTCGAGTCCCCGCCCTGGGAGTCCGCGCCCTGCCTTCAAGTCCCCGCCCTGCCTTCGAGTCCCCGTCCTAGAGTCCCCGCCCTGACTTCAAGTCCGCGCCCTATACTTTGGTGACGAAGACGTCCGCGCACCCTAAACCGCTAAGTATATAAAGGAAAGGAAGACCCAGCATTCCCCACATTTGTCACTTGGCCTCTATTTCTTGGACTTCAATTCATTTTGAGCTCCTTGTGAGTCTACTTGGGTGGTAGATGGCCCTAGTTTGCTGCTGAGGTGATGTCAAAATCAGTTCAAGCAGTGGAGTAGCGCTAACTGCTGTTACTGATACTGTGTTTGGTATATCTTGGATCCTTTTAACTTCAATATAAAGGAGGAGGAAGACGGAAGAAAATATCCTTGGATCGTTGAACGCAATGGCAAGTCAAAGGAAGCAGACCAAGGAATGGGAGCCGTGGCTTCAGTTTACGAAGAATGGGGTTAAAGTGACTTGTGTTTTCTGTGCTGGGACCTTCAGTTACAAACGTGAGCGTGCTTTTGCACACTTTGGATACCTCTCCAAATCGGAGAGGTCAATTTGTCGAAGTATGCCTCGTCCAGTGCGACATAGATTTGCCAATTGTGCAGGATTTGTCCCGCTACGAATCGATGTCGGGGACATGTATGAAGGAGAACCAATTCAAAGTGCGCCATCTAGAGCAACTCCTCTTGCAAGTTCAAGTGAAGCCACTGAAAATGAGGTGACGGGTGGGATCAATGGTGGAAGAGCGGAAGAAGGGGCAAACGTTTCAGAAGGAATTGATATTCTACAAACGTCAAATAGTCTTGTTGGATCCAATTCTACGAGATCTGGATCATTACGTCAACAACGCATGGCGGACGCATTCAACATTGCAAAGAGGAAGGACATCACTAACACATACCCGCATATTTTTGCGCAAGGCTGCATGGCACATGCATTAGATCTCATGTTGGAAGACTGGGCCAAAGTCCAAGAATTTTCCGATTTAATTGCCAGGGCAAAAAGATTGTGCCAATACATTCGAAACCATCATGCGACCATGTCGGTTTTCCGCGAGTTGAGTCCGAATCTGCAACTCGTAGTGCCTAGCGAAACCCGCTTCGCTTGTAATTTCCTCATGTTGCAGCGATTGGTGAAACTCAGAGGAGTCTTGGAGCGGTTGAATAACCACCCACGTGTTCTAAATTTCTTTGATACCCTAAGGAATGAACAAAATGGACCGCAAGCAGCTACCGCTTCACGTAATGTCAAAAGAACCATTGAAGATGTGGCTTTCTGGCAACGGTGTGTGAATTACGTGTACATGACTGAAGATGTATTGAAGGCTTTGTGTGTGTTTGATGGACGAGAACCAGCCATGGGTCGGGCGTGGCTCGTAATGCACAATTTGCGAGGGCATGTGTTTTCTTTAAGAGAACCACCTTTCAGCTTACGTGATGACATAGCAGTCATTTTGGAAGAATCTTTCAGTGCAAGATGGCACATGGTTTTTGAAGATACACACTACGCAGCGGCCTTTTTGAATCCATACCTCTTGGATAACGTGGCGCTCAGGGAAGATCGAACTGCCCTACGTGCATTGTACAGAGTCATCCGCAACATGATGGGGAACTTGGGTGTCAATTTTGATGATGTGATGGCGGAATTAACAGAATTCGAGGAGGGTATTGGACCCTACAGTCCAGCTGAGACACCCAACATCCGTGCGACACAAATGCTTCCCCACCAATGGTGGCACAGGGTTGGAGATCGGGCTCTTTCAAAAATTGCCGTGCGTGTTTTATCCCTCACGTGTTCCGCCAGCTCCTGTGAAAGGAATTGGAGTATGTATTCCTTTGTTCACAATAAGATCCGAAATCGATTGGCCCCTGAAAAGACAGAGTCCCTGGTATATATTTATACCAATAGCCGTGTACTTCGCCAACGACCAGGAGCCGATCCAGTTCGTTGGTATGATACGAATATGTACTCAGAGGATTCTGATCCAGATGCCCTTGGACCGATCCCGGTGAATGAACGCAATCAGGAATTTGACGCACTGCAATCAGAGGAAGAAGAAGAGGTTGATGGGGAAGCCAACCGAGGAGCTCAAGAGTATCCGGCAAACCCAGATCTTTGGAGGCAAGGAGCCGATCACCTTGAAGAAGCGCGGAACTACTATGGAGATGCTGATGATGGAGAGGAGGAACTCCTTCGTGGTCGTAGGGGACCACCACCACCAAATCTTCGTCGTAGTCTTTCACCTCCACTTCCTCAAAATGAAGGGGTTGTAGAAGTCCCAGCTTTGTCGTCTTCTTTGGAGACCGACAATCCAAATGACGATAACGTTGATGATGGTATTTCCCACAACAACAACGACGATGATGACAACCTCCCTCCAGGAAATGGCGGCGGAAATGGCGGTGGAAATGGAAATGGAAATGGTGGTGGAAATGGAAATGGTGGTGGACATAAAAATGGCGAGAGAAACAGGGGGAGGAATGCGAATCCAAATCATGGAGGATCTTCTCACAATCGAGATGGCAATACACGCCCTACGGGAGTGGAACCAGCAACTCGTAACATTAGAGCTCTAGAAAGACAGCATGATAGAAACGTTAGAAATGCAAGAGTGCCACGCCCTTTTGTAAGAAATCAATCGGCTGGTAACATGAGAAGGCCTTTTGATCCAGAGCATGTGGACCATGATGATGTTTTTGCTTTTGTAGAACCACCCGAAGACATTGCCCTTGTACCGGCTCCAGTTGCGGGCCATCCTGCTATTTCTGAACATGGTACACAAGTGCCACATTCCCTAGATCCATCTTCAGAAACAATTTCCAATGCCATCCAAAGACCTTCTCAAGAAGGATTAGGCTCAGTGGGAAATGTTGATTTGACTCTGCAAAGAGTTTCACGTGGTAGACCACCTGTGGCCCCTCGGCCCTCCGTTCATCATGAAGTAGGTCAATATCAACAAGCCCGTGGACGGACGAGAGGCCATGGTAGAGCTGCAGGCCGTGGAGGGAGTACAGGCCGAGGACGAACAGAAGATCTGCATATTAGAGAAGCATCATCGCCAAGGCATGCTAATCGTTCACCCCTCGGAATTGGAGCAAGAGATCCAAATAGGGTGATAGAACCGTTCCTAAGTACATACGTACCAGGACCTAGCCGGTCAACTCCGGCATTTGTTGTTCGAACAATTCCAGGTGGGCCTACTATAAATTCTGATGCAGAAGACCCCAACGCACAACGACACAAGAGGTTGAAGCGCAAACGTACTCATGGCCAAACAACTATAGAGCTTCGAAATGAAAACTCGGAAGTTGAGGAACATTGGACCACCGACAGTGGTGAAGCAGAAGATGAATATGACAGCAATGAAGATGCCAATGACGAGGCACCAGAGGATGATGATGTTGTTGTTCGAGATGCTAATGCAGCGAATCCAAGTGCTCAAGAAGTTCGTAGGTCGAGTCGTTTGAATAATTGAGGTTATTGAGTTGCATCGATGGTAGATCTCGGATCTTTAAGAGTTGAAGACAATTGTAGCAATTGGAAGAAATATAGACGAGAAGCCAAAAAAATGTTTTGGATAACCTATGAGAAACAGAGAAAGTGAGCGTATTTTGGAAGTATAGATTCATTGTATTGATATTGTACTTTGCAATGCATGAATTTTATAAACTATTTTGGTTATCACAAACATTGCAGCCTATCTGTATTTTTTTTGTGTATTTTGTATTTGATGGGCCTCTTGGAAACCTTGGTGGGGAAATCATGTAAAATACATTCCAGTTACTGGTTCTTTTTAATGCAGTGGGGTCTCCTATTTGTTCCGAATTTTTTTTATACATATATATATATATATATATATATATATATATATATATATATATATATATATATATATATATATATATTGTAGAACACATAAATTTAATCCACCATTGCCCGTCCGCGCCCTCCCACTCACGTTCAGGTCCGCGCCGTACCTGAAGGAGTCCGCGCCCTGCCTGTCACAGTGAAGTCCCCGCCCTGCTTGAAGGAATCCGCGCCCTGACGCGCTGAAGTCCGCGCCCTGACTGAAGGAGTCCGCGCCCTCACTGTCACACTGAAGTCCCCGCCCTTCTTGAAGGAGTCCGCGCCCTGACGCGTTGAAGTCCGCGCCCTGACTGAAGGAGTCCGCGCCCTGACTGTCACAGTGAAGTCCCCGCCCTTCTTGAAGGAGTCCGCGCCCTGACGCGCTGAAGTCCGCGCCCTGACTGAAGGAGTCCGCGCCTTGACTGTCACACAGATGTCCCCGCCCTGCTTCGAGGAGTCCGCGCCCTGCTTGAAGGAGTCCGCGCCCTGACGCTCACACTGAAGTCCCCGCCCTGATTCGATGAGTCCGCGCCCTGAAGCGCTGAAGTCCGCGCCCTGAATGAAGGAGTCCGTGCCCTGACGCTCACACTGATGTCCCCGCCTTGCTTGAAGGAGTCCGCGCCCTCACGCGCCGAAGTCCGCGCCCTGACTGAAGAAGTCCCCGCCCTAACGTCCGCGCCCTGCTTGAAGAAGTCCCCGCCCCTGGATCCAACTGTCCAAGCTGACGTGTCATTGAAAAAAATTCCACAACTTTGAGAAATTGAGGCCGTCCAGTTGGTCCGGACCGTCCGTTCCGGTTTGCCTGTCCGTCCGGGACGTCCAATGACCCTAACTCGCCCGTTATGACAACCCTGAGTTTGACATCTCCAATAAAAAAATTTCAAGTTCATGAGGTTTATGCTTCAAAAGTTATAGAGGATGACAAGAAGGTATACCCTCATTATGACTTGAAATAAGATTGGTCTTTCTTGCAATGACCTGAAGAGGCTATTAAAAAGAAAAAAACAAGATTTGTTGATAACTTATTTTGAATTTGAAAAATAAAAGGCAACACTAATGAAGTTGGATTGAAGACCTTGCTATATACTCTTGAGAGTGTGACACATATGGTAAATATATCCATTCTTGAACCTTTAAGAAGTCCTCCTTCATGTACTAGTAGTACAATTTTGTTTTCTAGAATGTACACTATTGGTGCATAAGGACAAAATTGAGTGCAAAAGTGGGAATGGATATGTCTACCTTATAATCTTATATACTCAAATGAGAGGCCCTCAACAATATAACTTATACATGATCCACCCAAATTTTTCTATAATGTGATGACCATGAGGAGAAGATACTAGAAAAATGGCTAGGCCTTATTGAAAAGTCCTGCATTTAAAAAATAACTTGCTATCTCTGTGATGGGAAAATAGAAAGTGAAAAAACATGCAAAGATGGAGTTTCATGGAAACAGCCCTTTACTTTAGTAATAAAAGACTCCAAGGCCCTGAAATGGCCATGAATGATTTGGTTACAAGGTTACTATTAAAAAAATTGACTAGAAAAATGACTTTGCCCTGAAAGTCTTGTATTTTTTTAAAAGAAAACTACCATCTTTGTGATAGGAAAATAAAAAGTGAAAAAAAAATACAAAAACGGAGTTTCATGGAAACAAGTCTTTACCTAGTAAAGATTTGTAGCTGAAGGTCCACAAATGATCATGAATGACTTTCAAGGTTACTATAAAAACAAGTAGCTACACTACGATTGACTTTGTCCGTGTAACACTGGCTCACTTTTAAAATAAAGTGCCTACTCAAGCTGCATCACATGTAACTTCGAAACCTCCTCCCTACGTTCCAAAACCAATAAAGAATGCACTCCTATTAAAAATCGGATCATTTCTTCGCTGACTAACATGGTGATTGGTTTGATCCTATAAGGGGTCAGTAACGCATCATGAGTACTCTGCAACTCGTGAACAGGGTTCACCACCTTTCGACCCCTCCCAACATTGTTTATCTTATTATTCCTCTCCAGACCTTGAAAGTCTTTGGCATTCAATTGAGGGATCCATTCTCGGACCTTCATTCGAGCTCCATTCGTACGGCTCCAGCCCATGAGAATTCGGAAAGCTACCTAGTGACGACGTACCAGATACTGCACATTAATTACTAGCTTTTGTTCAAAGTGCACGCGGTTCACAGCTGTGGAGCTGTCAGAAATCCATTCCCACACTCAAAAGGTACCGACTATTCTGCATGGACCGAATCGTCGGTAAAGAGTGAGGAGGTTCATCTAACTTGCCGAATTGAAAACTTACGCGGGAGGTCTTTCTGCAGATCAATCCAAGGCATACAAAAGCTTGCGGTCAGCTATCAAATGGACAAGCAATTGAGGTGCGAGTACCAGATGATCGTCAGTCGAGTTACCAATTTCAATGAGTTTAAGACGAGAGTGACAGATCATTCAAATTTTCCAGTCCAAACTGTGTAATTGTCTCGATGTCTGACCTGACGAATGCAACTCTGCTGGGCACACCAGGCGTGGTGGGCGTCTACAACCATAACATCTCGTGCGACTCTTTCCGCGACGACTCCTCCCGACTCCTCTTCAAGGTCTGGCCGGAGTCTGCCTTCAAGTTCTGCTGCGAGGATTCCAACCCACATACTTACTCGCTCCAGAACTTCACATACGGAGAACATGGCGCACGAATCATCTCACGCCCTTACTTCGACCTCGGCAAAGTGGACGACTTCTCCCCGTACTGGAAGCAGTACAAGTTCTGGCAAGTGCCACAAACTCAAATCGTCTTAAAAGGTCTGCAGTGCGAGTTCACCGACCTAGCGAAGCTCTACAGCCATCGCTTCTGGAACCACGTGGTGAAAGATGGTGTCATAACTGCCCTCTGGATCATTCTCCTGTTGCAGCTCATTGTAGTCGTCTTCGTCGTCTTCAAATGGGTCTTCTTCCTCTGGCACAACCGCAAAAAGCAGGGCCGTCGAGCTTTGATGAAGGAGCGCATCGTTGCGAACATGAAGCGTTGGTGGTGGACGAAGATCAAGCTGGAGGATTGGGTGTCCGACTTAACCCACCTCGCCATGCTCGTCGTAGTGGGATTTTCTCTCATCGAAGCAGTCGGTCACTCCAGTCCCATCCAATGGCGCTCCATCTTATTCTACAACGCCGCCGTCGTCTACACCTGGCTCACGGTCTTATCCCTCGTCTCCTCCGTGCTCCGCCAACTCGCGGTTTCCTCCTTCGACGAGAGCGACGACGAAACCAAGCTCCACGAGCACGTGCAAGTGGACCTGGAGAATCAGTACCTCAGTAAGGACATGCCCGTGCCGAAGGAGACCCTGAAGGCGATTCAGACGACCAACCTCGCGTTGTCGCGCATCTCGGAGGATTGGCGGTGGCAGCGCGTGTTTGGTCAGCTGGCGGTGCTGATTTTGGTCGGGACGTACTTGATGTTCGTGGACGATGTGTCTGGGACGGCGATGGACAGTGTGGCGGCGATTGTGTTTGCGACGCTGGTGGTGGCTTGCATGTGGTCGGGAGGGGTCGGGCTGGTGGTGGCGGGGAGGACCGTGGCGCACATACGTCGCCATGTCACGGCCATAAGGCTGCCGGAGTTTGAAGCTGAGAATGCGGAGGTGTTGAGGAAGATCCAGTTGGAAGCAAGCAAAATTGTGGTGAGTGGGAGTCAAAGGTTCTCACAGAGGTTTCAGTCGACTAGCTCGCATCAGTTCAACCACGGGCTCTACGGGATTTCAGAGGAAACGGGGTCGGAAGGGTTCCGTCGCGTGTAAGTTCAGGGCAAGCACTTGGATCGCACAGGAGAAGTTCGATATGTGCATCTCTGGAATTATTGAAGAATTCCAGAGACCATGTCCGGTGATGATAGAATAGGATACACTAGGAATAGAATTTGGACACCAAAGGATATATATTTGTCCAATTTCAGAGACACAAAAGAACATTGTTATATTTTCATTAACACAGAAAAATATTGTTTTTCATTGACTCAAAGGGATACTCTCTCCAATTGCCATATTGGATGTCTCCTATGGGCTCCGTAGATCATCACGGCAGGCACGCGAAAGACGAACAATTGGCCGGCCACGGCCAATTTTTGAAGAGTGCCCGGACAAATGGTGAGCCCCTTGCATCACTTGCTTTGCAATTTGACTATCTTTTCTTGTAGACTTCAAGGTACCAACCCTAACTGGTCCTTAACCCCTAAAGCCCCGAGGGTGTTTTCTGTTATTTTCATTTAAGGAAATCAATTTTTTTTGTTTTTTTTGGAGTTTAACCATAGGATCTTGTAACTTGAGTACTTAACTTGTCTGAGATCACGTAGTAAATTTTTTATCAAATTTCACCATAAGGATTGGAAGATATTAGCATTCAAAGTTGAACAATTTTGTTTTTCTAAGAAAATGCTTAAAATGCCCGAAAAACTAAGATTGTCCATAACTTTCTCATCCCTAGTCCAAATAGAATGAATCAAAGCTTCACGTATAGGTAATTATGATTTATTAATTTCTATGGACACAAGTTTAGTAAACTTTACTACAATTGTAGAAAATTTCACATTACTTGTGTCATTAAAAATTAATGAACAAACATTGTCAACTTGTCAATACTTTTGAGACAAGTAGAGGTTTCCTTCCTCCCTGGGATCTCACTCTTAAATAGGACAAAGTAGGCCAATCACTTTAAAGTAATGAACAGGAATGAGGAACCAATGTTGAATTGGTGGTAATTAAGTTCACGTTACCTGTGAATGAGGTTTGAATCGCAGTTGAAATCTTTGTTTGATTCAGGGAAGCTTCCACTTGCAAAAGTTCATGTAAGGTCGAACCACCCATTCCCGATCAGGGACCTAATTACGATCAAATGTAAAGACCGTATTCATTTTAGAACTTAAATGTTCTTACACCATAGATAGCTTATGGTTTGTTGAACAAAATCTTAAACTATCTATGGTGTAAGAACATTTAAGTTCTAAAATGAATACGGTCTTTACATTTGATCGCAATTAGGTCCCTGATCGGGAATGGGTGGTTCGACCTTACATTCTCAAGCTTCACAAACTGACTCCGTGCACTTCATGATTCAAGCTTCAGATTCCTTTGCATGAGAGTACAGTTTCAATCAATATTCCTTCAATTCACATGAGATTCCTTCATATGCAGTCATGTTAGAATTTATGTGCATTTTATTTAACTTCAAAAGTTCCTTCATTATGTTTTCACCAAAATGTTCCCAAAATGCCATTTTTAGTGCAAGTACCAAATTATTAGAAAAAATCATTTTTGGACACATGTAATTGTAGGATCTTGTAGTATGCTAGTTTGAGGAAATGTGGAAAAAAATTCAGAAATTTTCACTATGTAGATTGCAAGATATTAGCATTTGATGTGACAAAAATCCTTTTTTTGTCACTGTGAAAATCCGGGCAGCTGCATTTCACAAGGTCACATTTGTATGAAAAACGTCCAAAAGGGTGGTATTTCTTTGGATTCATTCTTCAAGGCAAGTTGGCTATATGCTTGAAAAAATTCAGATAATTTGGAATTGTAAAATATATAGGCAAAAAATAGTAAGCAGAAAGAAGCATAGAATGATTAAAAATACTAAATTGTTAAGGATTTTTTATTGAATTGAAAAATGCCAATACTAATGGTTGTAATAAACAATTTACATCCTGTGATTGAATTTTTTTTCCAGAATTATTGAAAATTGAGTTAAATAAAGAACTTCAAAGTTTATTTTAGAGTAGAGATTCCATAACTACCCGCAAACTAAAACTCCTCATAACTTTTATCTCATTAATCAAAATGGAATGATTAAAAGCTTTTCATGTATACATAAATCTAAAAATACCAATTTCAAATTTTATAGTATAAAAAAAGTATTTCTGTTGATCTATTTGGGCTACCAAAGTTCAAAAAACAAACTACATATCATATATAATACCTTTTTAACCATGTAGTCAAAAGTTATGAAAATTGTTGAACTTTAAAGATACTCCTTGTCTACATGTTATATGAAAATTTTAGAGGGAAAAAACAATTCCATTTGTAATCAGCTACCCAAAATCATTATGTTGCCAAAAATTGTAGCTTGGTCTTTTAGGGGGTAATATATAGATTTAACATACGTGTAAAACTATGATGATTTAGAGAATTTAGTTGTCATATTGATGCTTTTTAGAAAACATTAGATTTCATTTATATATGTTCCTATGTGAACACACGTTTTCTTCTATAAAAATAAAATAGAAAGTTTTATTGCAGTCATTTTGTATTTCTTTTGCTTCATATGATTTCATTTATTTTTACTTCATTTTGGATAATTTCATTCACTGTATAGAATTTTTAATCAATTTATCATTATTGATTTTTTTTCAATAATGCTGAATGATTTAATATTTTATTTTAATTTGAAAAAAATCTAATAAATAATAAAAATAATAAAATAATAACATTTACTACTAATTAAAATTAAAATATATACACTACATTGAACATTGTTTTTAGGATATTTAATTTTAGTATTTTAAAAATCATGTTAAAGATTAAATTTTTTATTTAGAGAATATTAAACTGATTTATGAATGGAATTTAAGAAAAAATTGTTCTTAAATACAATTTTTTTTTTGGGTATTATCGTTTTTTAATTTAAGATCAATGTAATTTTTTTAAGTTTGACGTATAAACAACTTATGTGGCATATTGCACTTGTCCAAGTGTTTTTCGTGATTTACTTGTACATTCTTTAATTTTAATTTTTAGAATAATTTATCCTTAATTTAATTTAATTTATAGAAACAAAATTTAATTTTGAAAACCCATAACTTTCACACTTAAGAACCCAAAGTGCAAAACAACTTTGGTGCATTTTTATTCATTGAGAGCTTTTTTGAGTGCCAAAAATGACATCAAAACATCATGTACTCCATTTTCCATAATTAATTTAAATTGATGGTCTTAAAAATTAGTTACAAAACCATCATACATTCAAAAGTAATGATACAACTTTATTACAATCCTCGTTGAGTTAAACTCTCTAATGGTATAAAGAGAATGATCTGTAAACACACAATTGGAGATATCTCAATGTTACATACAAAACAAACTAGAACAAATGTTATATTTGTACTCTTATTTTCATTCAACTTTTACTTTGCATACATAAGCAAAACAGAGGGTGCAAAACCTCTACACTCTTGATTGATAATGAATAAAGAGATTAAACTCTCTTCTTTAAAGCATTGATGTCAAAGTTTTGTTTATAATTGATTTAAAAGCTCAATTCTTTCTTCTTCTTCTTTTTTCCTCTAACCCCTCTTTTTTCCTTTTTTCCCTCCTCCTCCCCCTCTTTTTGCCTTTTTATCTTAGAGTAGGTCCCTGCGGCCCCCCCCTTGTATGGAAGTAAAGCAAGGCAAGTCTAATGAATTGAAAGTAAAATTGTTTATGGCTTAATTTATCAAGTTAATAGTGCTTGATAACTAAACCATAAACAATTGAACTTGGCATCCCTGCTTGGCGCACCAACCGTAGGGCAGAGAAAGAGCAGTGAGGCCCCACTCTGCAAATGCACGCTCCAAAACCTCACTTGGCTCTCCTCTTTGGCGTGTCACTCGTGGGGATGCTCTAATGCTTGCTACCTCCCCTATGCATGTTTGGTGTGCTTATTCTCTGAACACATATACAGCCATTATTAAATAAGACTTGGCTTCTGAGGACAATCGGTAAGATATCAGTTCAACCCCTAGCTCAGATACGGGATTTCCAAGGAGACAAGGTCAGAAAGGGTTCCATCGCTTGTATAATTTTATGGCAAGCTAACTAAACCATCATTCCTCTAGCTAACAACCCAGTTGTTGCACAACACTCTAGCTGCTATCTGGTTTCTCACAGCTTCCCTAACATCACTTTTTTCCCAAATGAATGACCTTCTGAAGCGCCATTTGGGTACATTCGATCTCCTGTCTACAAAAAATGGCTGTCACATTAGTCTCTCAGGCTCCATGCATTTGTCATCAACTAGCATGTCAATGTTCTCCGTTCACGCCGCACATGGTGTCGTGGAATCTGGGTTGCTCGGACACGTTGACTTAGAGGCCACCTCATGCGTCACAACTTTGATAAATGCTAGCTAGCTGTGATTGACCCTGTCAAGCCATGCGGAATTGATAGAACCCTGAATTCCAATGTATGTGTAAGTTGGCAGCTTCTGCAAAATTTGCAACCAGGGATTCAGATGGTGACTGAAACAGAACAAACAGGAAGCTTATGAGAAGTGCAGCTCAACGGTAGGATTCATTTTGGAAGTCGAGTAGCCGGAGCTTTTTAGTGGAATTATGTAGAACCACTCGTTACCTACCAACCGACCAGGGATCCATGTTCAACGCTGTAATCTTGCAGCGTGATAGAGTGTTGTAACTCAGATAATAGAAAAAAGAGGTTAAGCCTTGTGAGCTCCCAATTTGTCACTTGGGACTCGTAGAATTATTTTTTTGGAAGATTGCAATTTCAAATTAAGAAAAATACACAAAAAGCCATAAAAAAAAGTGTAGAACCAAAATAGGGTTGTAACATACCCATTATAGTATTTCGTCTAGATTTGTGTTTAGACTTAGAATCCCACCAAACCGGGCCCAAAAATAGGTAGAAAGAACAAAACGGTTAGATTTGTAGGATTCAAGTCACATAGGCCCAAAAGGGCTAAATTCCACCATGAATGTGGAAATTCATGGCTAAGTTGGTCCGAAGGATCCACAACGAGGCCACTAGGTCGGGTCCTAGAGTTAGGTTTAGAAATTCCCCAAACCCCAATTGTTAGCATGCAAGAGCCACTAACGCAAGACCGGGACCGTGGAGGAATCTACAGCCCAAAAATGGTGTCGTAGGATAAATCCCATGCCAGGAGTCCAACGACGAAATCGATTTGCCAAGATTCCTCTATCTGCAAAAGATTCTTGCACCATCGCTAATTCAAGGAGATGGTCAATTCATCTCCACTGACCAATTGTGCCAGGTACGGAAACGCACCTGCACATCTTTCATGTGACCCCCTGAGAGGTCATGTGAAAATTCCCGTCATCTTCCGACTTGCAGAAGAACCTTTTGCGGGTGGTCAACCCTGGTAACCTCCAATGGGAATTTCATGGAAGTTACCCAGGTTGCCAAAAAATCTCACTAAAAATTAGACTAGCTTTTTTATGTTAATAATGCGCGCCGTGAAGTTTCGCGACATTCTAATAGCAGCAAGTACCCGAACCGGCGAGATTCCTGGAGAATTAATCATGTGGCGGGGTCCCCGATGCGTTGATCGGCATCCCGGGACCATACGATGGCGAAACGAAGTCAACCAAGAATCTTTTCCGACTCCCTCACACCTACTGGAGACCTTAGGCTATTTACATTTCTCAAAATAGGAAACCCCCAAGATCTAGGATTTTACCACGGTTTAGTTTTTAAACTAACTTAGCCTACGATGGTTTTTTGTCCTCGGTACGGGGGGTAGGGAGATCTTGGACTAAACACGGAGATCTGGAGCCAATGGCGCAATCCGTTTGACGATTGGAGTTAATCTCCAAAAGTTAGGAGGTTGGTCCAGCGTAGATAGGTAAAAGTAGTTTTTTAGGGATTAGGATGAAAATCTTTGAAGATGAGGATGAAAATCCAAGTTGATAAGGTTACTTTAGAACTCTTCAGGGAAGGGTGGGGCCTTGGAAACCTATTTAAGGTCCCCATTTTTCTCTCAAGAACACCCCCAAATCTTGTTTTGGGTCCGTGGTCCAACTTATGTTGGGAGATTTGGCGTTTTAGCCAAGAAACCTCTACGGTGTTTTTTGAGCTCTTTTTGAGCTCCATTGTTGTTGAACTTCAAGCTTTGAAGTCTTTGTGGGGTCCTTCTACCTTATTGCGTGGGTCATTTGACTCTTTCTCTTCTTGTACGTGTGGACTAACGGGTTCTTGTTGTCAAGTATTCTTGGTTTGATTGTACAAATCCTAAAGACACCCCCCACCGTACCTTGGCGATGCTGCTTTGGGGGGCCTTTAGTGTGGATTTTTGAGTGCTCAAACTAACCATCTTTCGTACTAATCCCCGCATGCTGAGTGGCACTAACCTTTGGAAGCATTCTTGTGTTATTGTGACCCCATTTGGGAGCTAACCTTTGTTGGAAGTCGTGGTCACTGTGTGTGGGACCCCTATAGGCAGCGAAGCTTTGAACCTGTGAGTGTCAAAAGTCCTAGATTGTAGGTGGGACCCTTATACGACGGCAAAGCTTTAAACTCGTGATAAAGCTAGAGTCTTAAAGTTTGTGTTAAAAGGTTAGGCGGCGGAGTTTCGAACCCCCGGGATACCACCAAGTCCTAAAGTTGGTGTTAAACCCAACCTAGTGGCAAAGCTTTGGCCCTTCCCGGTATTTCGTTCCAAAGCCTAGTTTCCAAGACCTTTGTAGAAACATTCAAAGTTTAGCTTCCAAGATAGGTAGGGCCTTACGGTTAATGAGCTTAGTGTTCAAAGTTACTTCCTTTAGCTTAGAGAAAAACCACCTCTTAGTTAGAGAAAACCAGTTTTAGTTAGAGAGAACCAGTTTTTAGAGAGAGAGAACCAGTTTTTTTTAGAGAACCAAGTTTAGCTAGAGAAAGCCAGTTTTAGTTAGAGAGAACCAATCTTTTAAAGAACCAAGTTTAGTTAGAGAAAGCCAGTTTTAGTTAGAGAGAACCAATCTTTTAAAGAACCAAGTTTAGTTAGAGAAAGCCAGTTTTAGTTAGAGAGAACCAGGTTTTAGTTAAAAGAGAGCCAGTCCAGTTAAAGGATCAGCCAGCCCGTAAGAGGGTCAGCCAGCCGTAAGGGGGGCAGCCAACAGTCGGGGGAGTCCAGAGAGAGCTCGGGATCCAGAGAAAGCTCGGGATCCAGAGAAAGCTCGGGGTCCAAAAGGGAGCTCGGGGTCCAGAGAGAGTTGGGGTCCAGAAGAGAGCTCGAGGTCCAGAAGAAAGCTCGGGGTCCAGAAGAGAGCTCGGAGTCTAGAGGAGTCGGAAAAAAAAATTTGGTTACCAAGACTAAAAGAAAATCAGATCCTACAAAAATCATATGCTAGATTACTTAGAGTTAGAGTCCGGGTGGGGAGTCGGGTTTGTTTTCGAAACAAAAACCGGACAAAGTAACGATCAAGAGAGAAATGAAGAGAAAATGGGGTCTAGTCCTGGCTAAGCTCCATGTGAAAAAATCGTACGTCCCAAAACTTGCAAAACCACTCAAAGATAAGAAGGAGGAGGAAAAGAAGGGATGGCTATATGGGCCACTTAGGTGAGAGTGACGATAAATAGTGACTTAGGTTTAGCTAAGTAGGTGTTAGGAGGAAAATCTCGAGAATTCGTAGTGGCCATTAGAAGGTGGATTAGGATGACACAAAGACGAGGTAGTGTAAGAGGGTTGGAGAGACATTAAAACCTCCTTGAGGTTTGAATCTATAGTTGTAAGACATCCATAAAGTTTAGGTAGAATAGTGCTAGTGTAGAAAGAAAGAAAGGGAAAGAAAAAGAGAGAAAAGGGAAGGAGAAGGAAGGAAGAAGGGAAAGAAAAGGGTTAGATCGCACGGGAGCCAAGTTTTCGAAACATAAGCGGTGAACTTGGAAAAAACTCCTACAACCCAAGGACTACCATGGAGTATGGAAATGGCCACACGGATGCGGACGAGCGCATTTCCGACACCGGTAGTAATGAGGTGAGTCCTTGAATCAAAACTTGGTGTTTTCTCCTTATTAGCGTTGATTTTCCTTAATTAGCCTTTTCAAGTGAATAGTGACCCATGATAAGTCAAAGTAAAAATTAGAAATAGAAGTTAAAGATTTAGAGTTAAATTTAGGAGTAAAAACTTAGAATTAATTTTTAGGAGTAAAAGCTAGAGTTAAATTTAGGAGTAAAAACTTAGAGTTAGTTTTAGGAGGTAAAAAGCTAGAGTTAAATTTAGGAGTAAAAACTTAGAGTTAATTTTAGGAGTAAAAAGCTAGAGTTAAATTTAGGAGTAAAGAATTAGAGTTAAAGTTTTAGGAGTAAAAACTTAGAGTAAAAAGTTAGAGTTAAATTTAGGAGTAAAAGATTAGAGTTAAATTTTAGAAGTAAAAATCTAGGATTAATTTAAGAGTAAAAACCCAAGGGTAAAAGTTAAACCATAGAGTCAAAATTGGAAGTAAAAGTTAGAACTAGCACTCTGGAGTCAAAATCTAGAGTTACATTTAGAAATGGGGAAGTGGAATAAACACTAAGCTTGGGGCTAGCCGTAGAGTTTAAAACTTTCAAGAGGGGTGTCAAAACCTCAAAAGATAGTCTTGGAGGTTCATGGAAGGAACGTGAGGGTTTCCCTTCCACGTAGTTGGGGGACGTTAGAAATGACGCCAACAAACCAGCCAACCCTAGACATAGGATAGACAGTTAGGGATTTAGGAATTACCATCACCTTTGATCATCACAATCAGCTTGTTAGTTACCCATGCATTTCTAGTAGTATTCACTGCCATCCACAACACTTAGAAAACGTTAGCACAAAAAGATCCATTGCTTGGAAGGCACAGTGGACTGCGCTCACAACACCCCCATATATTCAAAAGGTGGATAAAGGCATAGAACCTGGTCGGTATTTGCCTGATTACCAAGGGTGGGTAATCTTGCGCCCACAAGCCTCTGTTAAGTACAAGTTCTTAAACCTAATTAGCCTTCAAGGATGAATCTATTGTACACTAGAAACCCTAAGTGTGAACGCTAACACTTCCTTGCAAGCGGAGGTTGGGTTAAATGAATTGTCAGTTGTAAAGGACAAAGATGGCGTAGGTTAGGGGATAGAGCCTAGAACACTTGCGTGAATTGAAAGAGAGGTTATCCTTTTTGGCTTTTGTTTGTTTGTTCTTGTTGTGCGGATGTGGAATGTTGAGTCAAGTGATGTCGTGTTGTACGTGTTGGGTTGACGCGCTGTTGGAGACGCATTTCTGTGCTATTGATTTGTCTTACGGTGCGCTGGGTGCCAAAGGTGAGGGACAAACTGTGGTGGCGTTGCCACGATTGCTAGTGTCAAGTGAGTCAAGACAATGAAGTGGCAATCGACAAAGCGGGAAAGCACATGAGAGATTCTATGCCGTGCGTTGAGGAAGGTGTTGGGACTCTACTTCACCTGGAAGGATTGCTCGCGTGAAGTGACTGGCTTTAAAGGAACTCAATGCATCACAAGAGATTTGGGACACTGCTGGAAGTAGAAGAGTATTTGTATAGGGCTATAGATTTGTGTGGTGAAGTGATGTAATCCCAATGCATTTCTATGCTGGTCAAATTTAATATGACTTAAAGGCTTCGTGAGAGCATCTGCTGGCTGCGCATTGGTGTAAATGTATTGTAGTTTGATTACTCCCCCCAACACTCTTTTATAGATGAAGTGGTAGTGAATTTTTATGTGTTTTGAGCGTGCGTGAAATACAGGGTTGTGTGCGAGCTTCATAGCACCTTGACTGTCACAGTGAAGCAAGATGCTCTGAGAGGCGATAGGTGAAAAAGGTAATTGAAGTTCTTTGAATAGTCAGGATAAGCACACTATTTTTTGTGCTCTATTGCTTAGTGCTTGATATTCCAATTTAGTGGAAGATCGGGACACTGTTAATTATCTCTTTAATTGCCATATGACAAGACCACCAACCGGTTATAATGAGATCATCAGGGTTGACGAATTGGAACGTCCGGAGGCAAATCACGTCCAAAAACCGGACGTCCAAACACAGCGTCCGTGGATGCTGTCACGGACGCAGCGGACGTAGTAGCCACCGTCTGACGGACGGCGACCAATAGACGATTCAGTCGGCCAGTTTTTTGGACGGGCGGACGGTTCAGTCGGGCGTTTTTTCGGACATGCGGATGGACGGTCGGGCAGTCGCGCGGACCGGCCAGTGGCGCAACGAGGCAGACGGCCGACGGGGGATTCAACTCGGACGGTCAGATCGTCCAATCAATCGGACGACTGAGTCCGCTTCAGGAGGTTTGGGAGGGTGTCCGCCGTCGGACCTACATTAGGTCTGGTTGCGGATGGGTATAAAGGCGGACGGACCTTCCATTCTTCCTCACTTCTTCTCTCCATTAGAGTTTAAACCCGTGTCGGAAGTGGCAACTGTTGCTTCATTGTGCTAGTTGCTCCTATACAGATGGAGAGTGAGGTCAATTATTTTGATATCACTTGTCGTTAGTCATGACGGTGGAAGGTACGAGCTAGGGTACTGTAGTGATGACTCCAAGAAGTGGCAATCGCGGGAAGACAAAATCAAAGGAGGCTTCTCACGAGCTTCACTTTGACATTTTAGATGATCCAAATATCAAGGCGGAGAGCGAATGGGAGAAGGAGGAAGAAAATTATTGGACCTCCAAAATGTGCAAAAAATATGTGAAAATGTATCACATCAATAAGTTGTGGCCTCGTGAGGCCCACATTATTCACACACGAGGTTTCTGTTGCAAGCCATCGAATTGCAAGGATGGACATTTTGTCCATCGATCACTTGAGGTTTGGCGGGCCCTCTTCGGGGACAAATTAATGAGTAAGGGATACATAAACTACGGCGTGGCCTCTATGGTGTATGCTGAGCTCATATTGGCTCAGAAAGTGGACTGGAGCACATTTCCAACGACAAATGCGGCTCCACTTCTGCTTAGAGAAGGGCAAAAAGATATTCCTGATTTGTATGATCCAAAGGCAAGTCCAAGTGAGGCACCAAAATCACAGAAGCAACAAAAAGATGGTATAATGCAATATAAAAAAGAGATCATGGAGGGGGGAAATATTGGAGTACATTTGGATTCTACAAAGATTCCAACTACAATGTCAAATGCCACGGTGGAAGGTGTTGACGGAGAGGTTTTTTTAACTCTTCGGGCAGATTGGATATGCACACGCAATTTTACATCCGTGGGTGAACAAAGTGGTGCTCCAAGCATGCGGCCCACTTTTGAAGAACCGGTCGCCCCGTCTGCACCACAAAAACGTCGGGAAGAGGTTCTTCCCGAACAAATGACAAGGGCCATTGCATCAATTGATCATCTTATAGAGACCGATGCTATAAATTCTATGACACAAATATCTTGCAATCAAGACTTGCCAACCACACCAAGCCCCGTATCGAGCCCCATATTGGGCCCCATATCAAGCTCCGTGTTGGGCCCCGTATCAAGCCCCGTGTTGGGCCTCGTATTGAGCCCAAGAGTTGAAGGGCAGATGTTGCCAAAAAATGGAAAGCAACTCGATGGCATGGCGCAAAATGTGTTCATTGATGACAACCCATTGGATAAGAGCTATCCGCATTTGTCAACTCAAAATACGGCACAATTGGAGGGTCTTCGTCATTTGCCAGTGGCAAGTGAATTGGAAAGCTTATTGGAAGCTTCTTATTTATTTAGGGCACATCAACAAGACATCTCTCTTCAACCAAACCAAGTAATCGAGACAAACGAGGCCTGTCCTAGTAACCCCGCAAATGAGGCGGGCTTGAGTGAAACCGCAAACGAGGCCGGACCGAGTAATCCCTTCGCCGAATACAGTGATGCATGGCCCAATTTTGTGGTCACCTCGAAAAGATTGTTGGTTACAGCTAAATTTGTAGCTAGCATTGCCCCCAAACTTATGAAAGTTGCTCAATAATTCACCAAATCCGGGCCCGAGTTGGTGTCTAGTGCCTTGTCTTTTGGAGATTTCGTCACGTCTTTGAAACCATTATTGGAGGAGCGGGTCGAAAATAATCCCAAGGTGCACATCTTGACTGAAGAGAATGAGAGATACAAGGCCTTGAAGGTAGAGCACGAGAAATTGAAAGAAGAGCACAAGCAATTGATTGGTGCATTTGAAGGAGTGTGCGCTAATTATGAAAGATTTTCGAACGCAAAGGATCGCCGGTCTGACGCTCTAGTTGCTCAAAGGAAATTTATCGAGAAATTGGAGTACGAAATTGTAGTGCTCAAGCAAAAGAATTTCAAGGATGGAGGATGTATTCTTCAAAAGATCGGCGGAGCCGTGCGTATAGAAGCGGTTGAGGAAAATAACCAAAAGGAAGTAATATTTGAAACCGCCATGGATAATCCGGGACCCACATTCCAAGACGTGTCCATGCAAACGGAAGGCCGCGAGCTCAAAGAGGCGAAGCATAAATTAGAGTCGGTAACCCAATAAAACGTCTATTTGGAGGCAGAGTATCAGAAAATGATGCAAGTAGTGGAGCTAGATAAATGCTTGCCAAAGAGCAGTTCCGACACTCATTGGTTGATGTGGGTTCAAAAACTACAAGACAAACCGTCTGTAGTAACCCGAGCAATGAAGGGGCTTCTCAAATTAGCCATGAAGTCGAAGGAGCAATGTGATGCCATTTCCTCCGACCTTCTATCTATTAGAAGGATGTTTGAGGTACATCATAGGGGTTCAATTGACGTCACATATTGGGGGGACATGGATGCAATGTCTGAGCGATCGAATGACGAGCAGAAGATTGCGTCGTAGTTCATCAATTGGACTTTGGAAGTAGAAGAAGGTTGGGCCCCTTACAACACGCATTCAGCGCACATCAAAGAGGCGGACAAGATAGTAGTACATGGTGAAAGTTCAAATACGGAACTATTGGAGGGTAAATGCAGCCTTTGTCTAGTTCATTTTGGTCCTGAGGGCGCCTTAATCATGGGCCAATGTCGCCACACTTTCCATATCACGTGTATGGTGAAAGCATCCCTTGTTCAATTTGTCCCAAGTGTCGTTCTCTTTTGAGCCCTAAGTTTTACGAAATGGTTGGGCACGAGGAGAGTATGCCACGAATACAATCGATGGACCCTTCCACTTGACCAAAAGTCATTTCTATTCTAAAATTACATTCATTGGGGGCGACCTATAATTTGGAATCCACAAAAACTCATGCATGATGTTTGTGAGAACTACAATGACAAATTGGATGACTTTGACTGGATGACGCGCAATAGAGAGGTGGAGTTGCAGGCCAGGGGCATTGAAGACTTGGAGGCTCGAGAATTGTTTTGTCGTAGCATGGGGGGCCACTAGAGCATCTCACATCAAAAGTTCTTCCGATTTCCTGAAAAAGAAGTGCGAAAAGGAGAAGATGGTGTCTCGATAGGAGTGCAACCATCCCAAGAGTTCAATGAGCAGTACGGGGCATACAATCACAGCTTAGTAAGGAGGGCCCTCTTCTTATCAAAATTGGAAGAAGCTGCGCAAGTTCGTGCTGCTTTTAATGTAGATGGGCAATCAAGCACAGAACATGCACTCGTGGAGGTGGCAAGTGCATTTGATAAGAGGATCACCGACATTATAACGACATGGAGGACTTTTTTACATGGCACACGGCAAGCGATCTGGTTGACCCCTCGAGATGATGACAAAGCGGTAAATGTTATGATAGAAAAGATTTATTCGGCTTTGAGAGCGTTAAAGGCAGAGGAAGTAGATTTGTCTCCCATAAGGAAAAATAAACAGAAGATTGAAGACGAAGATGACTACTTTCCAGAAACCAAACGACAATTCATCGCCGTGGACATGGAAGTCCGATCAGGAGGGGGCACATGCTTTGGGTCGGGTGGTCCTCAAACTCGTAGAGCAAATCGAAGACTTAAGGAACAAGAGGGTGCCTCTCATATTTCCGCAAATGGTAGCGATGATGCAAAATAGTGTTTGTATTAGGGGGTTAACCAATGAAAATTGTTTTGTACTTATTTGAATCTGATGAGGATTCAATATTAGTAATGCACAACACTCATGGTATGTCATGAGTTGCTTTTAACCCCTAAAGGACCAAACATTGTTTTTTGACAACATAGCGATTTTGGGCAGCTCACTATGATCGGAATTTTTTTTTTTTTCTTTGAAATTTTCACATAAGATGTGCCCGAAAAGTAGCTTTAAGGTCCAACAATTTTCGTAACTTTTGACTACGTGGTTAAAAAGTTATTGCATGATATGTCATTTTCATTGTTCGGCGGGCAGCCGGGGCAGCAAAAAAAACTTCTTTAAAAATCACTTTTAAAAAAAACTAAAATTTGAAATTGGTTCTTTAGATTTATATGTACGTGGGAGGCTTTGAATCATTCCATTCCGATCAATGAGTCAAAAGTTACGAGGATTCTTAGTTTGAGGGTAGTTATGGAATCTCTACTCTAAAATAAATTTTGAAGTCCTTTATTTAACTCGATTTTCAATATTTTTGAAAAAAAATAAAAACATTGGGTGTAGATTGTTTATTACAACATTACAATCATTGGGATTGGCATTTTTCAATTTCATAAATAAATTCTTGACAATTTAGTGCTTTGAAACATTCTCTACCTCTTCCTACTTACTATTTTTTTCCTATATGTTGTACAATTCCAAATGATCTGAAATTTTTCGAGCATGTAGCCAACTTGCCTTGAAGAATAAATCCAAAGAGTAACTATCATTTTGGACATTTTTTCATACAAATGTGACCTTGTGGAGGGCAGCTGCCCGTTTTTTCGCAGGGACAAAAAATGGATTTTTGTCAATTCAATCGCTATTATCTTGCAATCCACGTGGTGGAAAATTCTGAAATTTTTTCCACATTTTCTTAAACAAGTTTACTACAAGATCCTACGGCTACAAGTGTCCAAAAATGTTTTTTTTCTAAAATTTGGCACTAGTATTAGAAATGGCAGTTCTGGAGCGGTTTTGGTGAAAACATAGTCAAAAACCTTTAGGGGTTAATTAATGTATAAATATTTATGCAATACAAATATGTTTGGATTTGTTTTTTCATCATGGTAAATTTTGCCTTATTTATTTGTCAAATATGTTTCTTTTGCGTACCTATTGCAGAAGATCATACTTATTGTACATTTGTATAAGATCATTTGATGTTATTGTTATGTTATTTTCTATAACCCCGTGCCTACAAATCACCCCTTTTCATTTGCACATACATTTCTATTCGCGTAATCCACTTGTCCGCCTATCTGCACACTTCAATATTTTACTGAAATTGTAAAATCCGCATGTCCGCCTGTTCGGTTTTAGGTCGACCCGACCACCCGTCTGCGGTTCTGACGGCCGCAGTCCCAGCTTCCCGTCCGTGGTTCCCATCTTTCCGTTCGCAGTTCCCAACTTTCCGTCCGTGCTCCACCCGTCCGATGTCCGCCCGTTCGCTGTTCAGACGGCTCAGATTCCTGTCCGCTATCTGCTGTCCATTGTTCCGACAGTCCAAATTTCCGTCCGCCGTCCGCTGTTCCGACGGCCCAGCTGTCCGTCCGCCGTCCGCCCGATTGTTGTGGGAGGATTTTTTTTTTCTCCATATTCAACGGTCATCAACAGATGAAGACTATAAAAGTCCTACAATTGACATTTACAAGCATTCCTAAGAAACTGAACGTTAAGATTTCCAAGGGCTAGGAGCTGCAATTTTTTGTGTCCCTTGCTTGGTAATGCATAGTTCAGTGGAAAGGGGGGCCTTGTTTTCCAAGGCTTTGTGCATAAACATTTGAAC
Organism: Antitrichia curtipendula; assembly: GCA_951230915.1. NCBI lineage: Eukaryota > Viridiplantae > Streptophyta > Bryopsida > Hypnales > Leucodontaceae > Antitrichia > Antitrichia curtipendula. The sequence goes on from OX579633.1 coordinate 42,997,002, forward strand.
GATTTAATCCAATTGTTATCATTACGTTTTGAATTTTTGATTCCAATATAGAGACCTTAAACAGCCACCATGAGCAAGGATTGGTCTTCTGGATACAAAACCCTATCAAATGGAAAAGTACAATGCAAGGCTTGCAACTTGGTATTTGCCAAGAAGGCGGTCCGTATATTTAGCCATTTGAGATATGCAGGCACATCGGGGAGTCGTGACAAAGGAATCAGCCTTTGTATCCAAATGACATCTGAAGTTCGAGGTCTATTTATTCGTTGCAATGGAGTGATTCTACAAAGAGGTACTTCACACAATGTGGATGGCAACGACACACCTATGCCTATGGTTGTTCATGCTATGTCAAATGTGAGAGACACTGTGAACTAAACCGAAGAAGACTCATGCATGGCACCAGAGGAATATGTTGGTGGTTCTTCCCAAGGAAATCCAAGTACACAAACATCAGGTGGACGTGGAACTCAGCGGACATCAAGCAGTAGGCCTCAAAGACAGAGTAGGCTAGTAGAGGGATTCAGAGAAGCAAATAAACGCACTTTGAATGCAATGTGGGCCAATTTCTTTTATGCAGCAAACATACCATTTGCTGTAGCCTGAAATCCAACCTTCAAAGAAACAATGAAGAAAACGGCGGAGTTTCACTAACCTTATAGCCCACCATCATACCATGACCTACGTCATAAATTGCTTGACCAAGCAAAGGTAGACTTGGAGGTCAATCTCCGTAAGTGGACAGAAACCAGTATTAGGAAGTTTGGAGCCACATTGTCTATTAATAGGTGGACCTAGGTTTCGAATCAGCCATTGATAAATGCCATGCTTGTGTCAACCACGGGTGAGCAATTCCTAGGATTGGTGGATACAACTAGGAAAACTAAAGATGCTTCATATTTGGCCTCTATATTATACAGTTTTATAGAACAAGTGGGCCCTGCAAACGTAGTGCAGGTGAGTACAGATAATGCGGTTGTAAATCCAGCAGCATAGAGTTTGGTATCTACTATCTATCCCCACATTTTTTTCCCAGGTTGCGTGGTGCATGCCTTGAATTTGTTGCTAAAAGATTGGGCAAACGAACAATGGATTGACGACGTCGTGAAAGATTTCCGAAAGATAGTCAAATTTTTCAAGAAGAGGCACATACCACTTGCGATACTTCGGAAATATTCGACGCAGTAAAACTTGTTGTTGGCGATGGAAACAAAATTTGCCTCTAATTACAAGATGGTTGCACATATGCTCAAAGTGAAAGCACAATTGCAACAAACTGTGACGAACCCGCAATGGGAGGAATATGCTAGAAAGCACTTGCGAAAATTCAAAACTCGTTTAGAATCCGAATAGGTAAAAAAGACCATTCTAAGTGGGCATTTTTGGCATTGTTGTCAAAATTTTGAAGATGTGACAGCTCCAACTGTTAATGTCTGAGCTCCCAATTTGTCACTTGGGACTCGTAGAATTATTTTTTTGGAAGATTGCAATTTCAAATTAAGAAAAATACACAAAAAGCCATAAAAAAAAGTGTAGAACCAAAATAGGGTTGTAACATACCCATTATAGTATTTCGTCTAGATTTGTGTTTAGACTTAGAATCCCACCAAACCGGGCCCAAAAATAGGTAGAAAGAACAAAACGGTTAGATTTGTAGGATTCAAGTCACATAGGCCCAAAAGGGCTAAATTCCACCATGAATGTGGAAATTCATGGCTAAGTTGGTCCGAGGGATCCACAACGAGGCCACTAGGTCGGGTCCTAGAGTTAGGTTTAGAAATTCCCCAAACCCCAATTGTTAGCATGCAAGAGCCACTAACGCAAGACCGGGACCGTGGAGGAATCTACAGCCCAAAAATGGTGTCGTAGGATAAATCCCATGCCAGGAGTCCAACGACGAAATCGATTTGCCAAGATTCCTCTATCTGCAAAAGATTCTTGCACCATCGCTAATTCAAGGAGATGGCCAATTCATCTCCACTAACCAATTGTGCCAGGTACGGAAACGCACCTGCACATCTTTCATGTGACCCCCTGAGAGGTCATGTGAAAATTCCCGTCATCTTCCGACTTGCAGAAGAACCTTTTGCGGGTGGTCAACCCTGGTAACCTCCAATGGGAATTTCATGGAAGTTACCCAGGTTGCCAAAAAATCTCACTAAAAATTAGACTAGCTTTTTTATGTTAATAATGCGCGCCGTGAAGTTTCGCGACATTCTAATAGCAGCAAGTACCCGAACCGGCGAGATTCCTGGAGAATTAATCACGTGGCGGGGTCCCCGATGCGTTGATCGGCATCCCGGGACCATACGATGGCGAAACGAAGTCAACCAAGAGTCTTTTCCGACTCCCTCACACCTACTGGAGACCTTAGGCTATTTACATTTCTCAAAATAGGAAACCCCCAAGATCTAGGATTTTACCACGGTTTAGTTTTTAAACTAACTTAGCCTACGATGGTTTTTTGTCCTCGGTACGGGGGGTAGGGAGATCTTGGACTAAACACGGAGATCTGGAGCCAATGGCGCAATCCGTTTGACGATTGGAGTTAATCTCCAAAAGTTAGGAGGTTGGTCCAGCGTAGATAGGTAAAAGTAGTTTTTTAGGGATTAGGATGAAAATCTTTGAAGATGAGGATGAAAATCCAAGTTGATAAGGTTACTTTAGAACTCTTCAGGGAAGGGTGGGGCCTTGGAAACCTATTTAAGGTCCCCATTTTTCTCTCAAGAACACCCCCAAATCTTGTTTTGGGTCCGTGGTCCAACTTATGTTGGGAGATTTGGCGTTTTAGCCAAGAAACCTCTACGGTGTTTTTTGAGCTCTTTTTGAGCTCCATTGTTGTTGAACTTCAAGCTTTGAAGTCTTTGTGGGGTCCTTCTACCTTATTGCGTGGGTCATTTGACTCTTTCTCTTCTTGTACGTGTGGACTAACGGGTTCTTGTTGTCGAGTATTCTTGGTTTGATTGTACAAATCCTAAAGACACCCCCCACCGTACCTTGGCGATGCCGCTTTGGGGGGCCTTTAGTATGTGAGTGTTGCCAATGATTATTCTTGCTTTGTGGAACCGGTTGTTTTTTATGTGATTCCTAACCATAGTCACATTTGCTGTGTTGCTTGTGAGTGGACCCCACCACCCTGGAGGCAGCGAAGCTTTGACCCTGTGACTTAACCCAGTCTTATAGTGCGTGTCAAAAACCAAGCCCTGGACGGTGGAGTGTTGAACCTGGGAACATCGCAAGTCTTAGAGTTGGTGTCAAAACCAATTTTGCGGCGAAGCTTTGCACCCCCATACGTTTTAGCTCCAAAGTTTAGTTCCCAAGACGTTCTTGGGAAAGCCCAAAGTTTAGCTCCCAAGATATGTAGGCTTATTTCCTCCTTGTGCGTTCACCAAATCACGGGTCCACGTTGTAGTAAGTCTAAACCTTTCTCCCCTAGTATTTAGTTCAGTTTTTTCCCCAAAATTATATCCCCCTCAGTTAGCCGTCTTAGCCACACCCACAAAAATTCAGTCCATTCCGTGAGACCTCCCCCCTCTTTTTTTAGGAAAGGAATAAACAAAAGAAAACCAAAATCAGAAGCCCACCCCACCCCCAACTGCCGACCTGCTGGACCAGCTAGGAGAGGGCTAGGGAGTCGGGGTCTGTCCGGGCTAAGGAGTCGGGGTCTCTACTGGGCTAGGGAGTTGGGTCTGTACCGGGCTGGGAGTCGGGTCTGCACCGAGGGCTGGGGAGTCGGGGTCGCAGCTGGTCTTGGGGAGTCGGGGTCGCAATTGGTCTTGGGGGGAGGTCGCACTGGTCCTGGGGGGTTGCACTGGTCCTGGGGGGTCGCACTGGTCCTGGAGGGAGGTCGCAACTGGTCCGGAGAAGCAGCCAGGGACTGGTGTCCAGGGGCCAGGGAGTCGGGACTTGGCAAAACAAGGGCCGGTTTGGTCCTTGAGAGAAAAAAATCAATAAACAAAAGTGGGGATTAGTGGGGGTGCTCTAAAAACCCAATTAAAGACGAATAGAAGGAGGCATAGAGAAGGGTAAGACAAGGGGAAAGAAGAGAGAAGAGAAGATGGGGTCTAATCCTGACTAAATCTCCAAGTAGGGAGAATCGTTCGTCTAAGAAATCTGCAAAACCACTCGAAGATGGAAGGAGGAGGAAAGGAGGGGATGGCCATATGGGCAAATTAGGTGAGAGAGATGATAAATAGTGACATAGGTTAGGCTAGGTGGGTTTTAGAGAAGGGAATCTCGGAAATTCATAGTGACCATTAGGAGAAGGATTAGAATGACATGAAGACAAGGTCGTGTAAGAGAGTAGGAGGGACATTAAACCTCCTTGGAGTTTAAATCTTTAGTGTAAGACACCCATCAAAGCTTAGGTAGAATAGTGTTAGTGTAGAAAGGGAGAAAGGGAAATAAAAGGAGAGAGAAGGAAAGAGGAAGGGAAAGAAAAGGGTTGGATTGCAGGGGTCCTAATTTTCGAAACATAAGCGGTGAATTTGGGAAAGGTCTCACCCCCCAAGGGCCACCATGGAGTATGGAAATGTACGCACGAATGCGGATGAGCGTATTTCCGACACCGGAAGTGACGAGGTGAGTTCTTGAATCCATACCTGGTGTTTTCTCCTCATTAGCATTGATCTCTTTAATTAGCCCTTTCCACGTGAATAGTAAACCGTGATAAGAAAAGGTAAAAAATTAGAAATAGAAGTTAAAATTTAGAGTTAGTGTGGGGAGTAAAACTTAGAATTAAATTTAGAAATAAAAATTTAGAGTTAAAATTAAGAGTAAATTTTGGAGTTAAATTTTGGAGTAAATTTTGGAATTAAAATTAGGAGTAAATTTTGGAGTTAAATTTAGGAGTAAATTTTAGAATTAAATTTAGGAGTAAAAATTTAGAGTTAATTAAGGAGTAAAAATTTAAAGTTAAATTAGAAGTAAAATCTTAGAGTTAAACATAGGAGTAAAATCTTAGAGTCGAATTAGAATTAAAAAATTAAAGTAAACATAGGGGTAAAACCTTAGGGTTAAAATTAGGAGTAAAAACTTAGAGGTAACCGTAGAGGTAAAACCTTAGAGTTAACTCTAGGAGTAAAAATCAAGAGCACAATTAGAAGCTAGAAATCAGAATAAAGAATAAGCTTAGGGTTAGCCAATAAGTTAAAACTTCCGAGAGAAGTGTCAACCTCCAAGAGATAGTCTTGGAGGTTCATGGAAGGAACGTAAGGTTTCCCCTTTTACGTAGTTAGGGACGTTAGAAATGACGCCAACTACCAAGCCAACCCTAGACATAGGATAGATAGTTAGGAAGTCAAGAATTAACGTCACATTTGATCATTACAATCAGCTTGTTAGTTACCCATGCATTTCTAGTAGTTTCGCTGCCATCCACGACACTTGGAAAACGTTAGCAAAAAAGATCCATTGCTTGGAAGGCACAATGGACCGCGCTCACAAACACCCCCATATATTCAAAAGGTGGATAAAGGCATAGAACCTGGTCGGTGTTTGCCCGATTACCAAGGGTGGGTAATCTTGCGTCCACAACATCTCTTTCTCCTCCTCTGTTGCGGGGAGAACCGGAACGACCTTCCAGAGTTTAACCGGAGCCGATGATGTGGATGCCCCTGGTCTATTTCTCCTAAGCTGCGGTATGGACACAAACTAGATGAAGACAATCCCTTTCCGATTCTACCTCACCCAGTCCTAGCCGCACGTCCCGTTCTCACTTTCTCTCTCCGATTTCAACCGAAAACCTGCACAACGAGTAGTACGCGACTAGAAACCTACCTTGCAGCACACTTCTAACACTCACACACTCACACACACACTCACAGCGCTGAAAACGAGGAGCGCGAAGACACAACTCTCACCAAAAGGAGTTTGGAAAAGGAGTGCGACTGAGGTGGTCCTGGCCTTTTATAATTTTTCTGACCTAAAAGTAGTCATGATGACTTTTACCGGTCCGGCCCCACCATTCCGGTCTAACCTAATCCGATCTTCTTTGATTCCGGATACGGTTCCGATTCCATTCCAGTTCCTAAGTATTACTGTAAGGACCGGATCAGATCCAATTGTTCCATCACTTTAATGCCTTTGTTAATTTTCCGTTCTCTTCGGTTTCTAAACAGAATCCGGATACTAACTATCAGCTTCCGTTCTCTCTTCTAGATAAACAAATGAAAACCAAAAATTCTAGTTGCGACACATAACATTAGGATGCTAGTTTTAATGTCCAAACTAGCATCTTAATGTTATGTTTGATGTCCAAAAAAGTGGACATCCAAATTTTGGACGTAAAAATAAACACAAGTTTCTTCTAGTATTGGGATCTACGGGCTCTTTGTCTTCAAATTTAGTGATATTGACTTGATGCCCGGATGCTCTGGATCTGCGTTGTTTGATGTTCGTTAGTTGAAGTTGCATTGATAGTTTGAATCTGTTTTTTGAGTGTTGCTTGTGTGCAGTCTTGAGCTTAATGGCCGGCTTGTCCACATTGGTGGCAGATGATGTTGCATTGCGCTAGAGTTGTTTGTGGAGAGTTGGGTGGGTATTATGTCAAAGCTGGTGGCGTTATGGCATTGCTGTAGGTTTGACCACAGCTTTGATTGTGACGTCTCCAACTAGGGTAGCAGCCTCCTCATGGGTAGCAGCCTCCTCATGGGTAGCAGCCTCCTCATGGGTAGCCTATGGTATGACGAGCCAAATTAATCTCTTTGTTGTCATCGCAGTGCTTGTCAAGCGGTTTGCTCAATTACTCTTGGAGTAGCAATCCTTCCAACTCGGGAAAGTTAGAAATACATTCACGACCTTTTTGTACATGTTTGAAAGTAGAGCGACTTCTGGGAAGGTTGTTGAGAGTTAGATCAACTAGATCTTTGTCTAGTATAGGGATCCCAAGATTAGCAAGTTGAGTGACGAGGAGATTATTCTCCTACTGGTGATGTGTGATAGCTTTACCCTCTGCAAGGTTTAGAGAGTAAAATTGCTCGTTGAGTGATAGTCTTTGTGAAGAACTTCTCACGTCACACACATTGCGCAAGCAAAGCCAAATTGCTTGTGGGTCTGTAAGGTGAATGATACTTAATAAGAGAGAATCTCGTGCCATTGGTATGATTATGCGCCCGGCTCGGTAGTATAGCTCCGTTTCTCATGCGGGGTCTAGGGTTGGTGCTGCAGGCACCGTCATTATTGTCCCGGTCGATGCTGCGTTGGTGCCGATTGTAGTGACTATACTTGAGCTTAATGTGGCATCATTGGTTGGAGTCTCAATAAACCTCCAAAGACCCTCTTGCATCAGTGTCATGCGTGCCTTGTAGCTCTAAATGACGTAGTTGGCAGGTCTAGTCAGTTTCATGGATTTGAGAACATCTTTCACACTCGGATCCATCTTTCTAGAATCTAGGGTTCATATAGACTTAGTAAGAGCTTTGTTAATCTAACGCTCTGCGGAAGAAGGGAAAGAACAAAAAATGATCTAAAGAAGTGAGCAATCTAGGAGAGCTATGCTAATCTCTCTATTGCTCTGATGCCATGTTCAACATTATAATCTTGCAACGTGATAGAATGTTGTAACTTGGATAATAGAAAAGAGAGGTTAAGCCTTTGTTAAGTACAAGTTCCTAAACCTAATTAGCCTTCAAGGATGAATCTACTATACATTGGATGTAACCCTAAGTGTGAATGCTAACAATCCATACCCAACCTATAGGATGCAGTCATTTCCAACCAAGGCTAGAACAAGTTCCCAACCAAAGCTTGGAATGTTTTTTTTCTCATTTTCAAAGGTTGGGAATAATAAGGTTATGATACAAGTTTTGAAATAGTGAGCAAGAAAGTAGTTCTTGAGTGATTGGAATTAATTGGAAGATTCTATACATCGGGTATGGGTTGAGGCCAATTTTTGACTTTTAAGATTTATAGTAATTTCAATTCAAGGCATAAAATTACCAAAAAAAATTGCAATCCCTGTGATTTCTATCTTCCTACATGACAAAAAATTTATATTGCCTTACATTGCTCTAGAACATGCACGGAATTGCTTAAATGGTCAACTATGGGTGGTTCTACCACATATTGGTCCCTTTGAGGAGTTTGAGCCACGAGAGTGCCAAGGCTATATGAGTGTATGACGTCATTTCTTGAGTGGGATTTTGTTCTTACATTATATTACAACATAGTGGTCAGATATTGCAAAACAACCATATTCAAAAACAAGTCTTTAGCTAGCATGGGTTCTTTTAGATAGTAGCATTCTTGATGAGGAAGTAGGGCAAGTAAATCCATAACCGGTTGTTGACTTTTTAACTCTAGCGTGCCACCATCCATTGGCAACCCATCACCATTGCCATTACAAGTTGCAACTCATAACCTTCTTTCTTTTCAACTTGCTTCCCACACCCTTAGATCATGAAGATCAAAGGTTGTGACTGAAAAATGTACAACCATTTATGTAAAGTAACAAATTTGCCGCTAGTACAGCTCATCAATTATCTAATATATTATGGACTACAATCCAATTTGGAGCTCTACTTTTGGATCCACTTCAATTCGGGTGCATTTTAATCTAGTTTTTATTGCATTGAGTGTGTAGTTGGAACTCAAAGTTTTGTAATTGGGGATGAAAGGGTTTGGAATTGGATTGGAAAGTCATCAGATTATGAATTCAATGAGCACATCCATGTAGCTTCTTTAGTGTTTGCATGACAAAATTGTTTCAATATTTGTATTGTACAAACAGGTGTTTTTGGATCTCTATTAGTCATGTAGGGAAGTAAAAGAGCCACATTAGAATTCCAAAAGACTAGAATACTCCCCCCCTAAGGGCAATAATGGGAAGCTATATGTTTTTGCTTTGACCTCCTATAATGTATAATTGTTTCCCAAAATGAGCTGACTTGAACTACATGTGAAATAACCCATGTGATATAACCCTTTCTTTTACAAAAAAATTGTGAATCCCAAAACTTTGTTTATGTGAAGTGACCAAATGATCTACAACAGGCTTCCTACTTTAAACAAGTAAGTAGGGAGAGCATCTTTATTAGCTAGTCCAACAAAACTTAGTGTGAAGAAGCCAAATCACTAGTGTAAATTTTTTGGACTTTTACAAATGGCTCATGTGTTGATCAACTACAAGATGAAGATGTTTATTTATGCTAGTCAATTCAAACTATGTGCCACATTATAAGAAAAATTTGGAAAATACCCAACCTTAGCTCGGATAGAACTAGAGAACTTATATAGACCAAATAAACTTGAAATTATTACTCTTTTGTCATTGATGTTAGAGCAAGGTTGGGCATTGGCAATAAATCACAAAAAATAAAGTTGCATGTCACTTCTTTAGACAAAGGATCACATGTTTAGCAACTTATTGCAAGGTAGGATTGTAGGAGGTGCTAAAAGAGACCTCTAACATCAAGATACATATTGCATCATTGAATGTAACAATGGTGAACATAACACTTTTAAAGACCTATGTCATTTCAACCTCAAAAGTTCATATTTAATTCCACAAGGTTAGTCCAAAAAATATAAAACGTGACTTGAATTAGATACATAGTATTTCTATTTACTATTGAAGAAAGATTTATAGAAAAATATTTCAAAAAGCTTTGTTCTTCCAAAATTGCAATGAAGCTAATAAATGATCACTTTATGAACCCTCTATCTTATTAGCTTCCAACCAATTGCAAGTTTTATAGTCAAAGTTGTCACATTGGACATGTTACTATTCATCGCATGTCCTATTGGATAGGTTACTATCATCACATCTACTTGAGACATTAGATGTATCCAATGGGACATGTAATGAATACGAACGTCTCCAAAAAGTGACAACCTTTCTTATAGTGTATAGATTAAAGCAAAAAAGTCTCTACCATTTATTATAGCAATGTATTAGGATCTTTGCAATACAATTAATAGACTAACTTGTCAAATAAAATAATTTTTTTGAATGATTGGTGTGGAAATATAATAAAAAATACTATCATTTGAAATGTAATTATCCAAAACACCTAAAATAGACACAAAAATATCTAGATCTAAATTTTGGAGGACCAAAATAGACCTAATTGAAAGCAAGCTTAAAGACATAATCATCATACAAATACAGTGAGATTTATTTATTAGTTTTTGTATAAACATCTTTGGATTTCAAGAAAAAAGTAATAGTAATCTATTTGCCAACATAAGAAAACAACTTGTGAAGAAGACTTGATTATCAATTGGCATTAGACACTTGGAATAATTGCATGAAACACCTGTACTATTTTGCAACACATCTTGCTTGCTGATTTGTTTATTGGCCATAACTTTTGCATGATGGTTCTAAATGACTCAAGATTCATTGGTTAAGTATTCATGACTATTATACACCTTTTTTTATTTTTCATACTTCTCAGAAATGTTTTACTATCTAAAAAGAGCCCCTAATTATTGTTACACCTGCCAAATGGAAAGATTTTAGTACCCTCCAAAATGAATTTGGAGCTAAAATTTGGAAGGGATGGCCTTCTAATAGACCTGCAGCTGTTCTTAAAAAGAATTCTAAGAATAGTTCATTAGATGTTGTATAGAAGTTCACAAACTCTCAACTTCTTTCCACTTGTATTTTAAAACATGTAAAATATTTTTTTGGTGGTTCTTTTGTTGCATGGCCATCTCCATAGAATTGTTACAAATGGAATAAATTTAGTTTAGTTATTTTGATTTTTTTTCCTTTGTTTTACAAATTAAAACATCAAAGTATCTATTTTCTTGAGATTTTGTAGTTTTTCAGTTCTCCTACTTAGAAAAAATTTCTATGCTTTATCTTCCTTGAGTTGTATACCTTGGCCATATTTTTTTTAAATTCAAAAAGACTTTCTAATTTCAAAATACTTTAGAAAACTAAACATGAATACTATGAAAATGCAACCAAATCAACAAATATTTTCTGCAATCACCCTTTTCCTTTGTAGGTATTTGTCCAATGTGATCAATTATATGATGCCAATGTCTCTTAAATCTCCAATTTCTCTATTTGGGATCGAATTTCAAAAACATGCATTTTCTATTAACTGTTCACAAAGTTGATTAGGCTAGGACTTCAAGAAAAATCTTTGGTGCTACCAACACAGCACCCATCCACCTTCTTCAAATCCAATGGAGTGGGCTAAGTAACTCTTAATGCATTCCTGACGAATGGCATATAAATTCTCCGTTCATTGGCCATAAAATTGTGGATTTTTACGTTTCTTAAAAAAAACAAAAACTCCTTGAACTTGAAAATGTTCTATTACATCAATCTGCCTTTGGATTCTAGAAAAATTTGGTTTTGAAATTTTGGTGGAATTAACTACATTTCTTAGTCTTTTATTCTTCACCATGGGATTACAATTACACAAGGTGCATAATTCGTGCACAAAGTGGATTCAAGTTTTGATATTGTTGTAGTAAGTTTCAATCCAAGCATGTACAAAAAAATAAAATATAAAAAATAAACTTCACATCATCTAACTTCTATTGATTCTTGAAGTTGAGGCACACCCATTGACATGCGGTTAAAAAAACTCTCTATTTTGAGCCTATAAATCTCAAAATTGATAAAGAACTTGAGCTTGAAATTTTTAATACACATGAATAAAAGAGACATGTGGCCATCTTCTATTTGAATGACCAAATGGTATACATTAGAGAAAATCTAGACTATCGAGAGGGTTGCTATGAAGTGCTGAAAGGGACCTAAGATTACATTTATTTTCATGGTGAAGGAACTTTTTTCCTATTGTTGCTCATCATTGGTATATCCAAGTAAAAAACCCTAAGGTAGGAGGCTTTGAAATGGAACAGGCATTAGGAACGGACCCTATAAATGGTTGTGAAATGAACATGAGCTAGTTCTAAAATGGACATATATAGTCATTAAATGAATCAAGGAAAAAAGCATTATCAATTGCAAGAGCCAATCATCTGCTTTGCTTTTCCCATCTTTCTTTACAATTGCAAGTGAACCATTTATAAAAGACCTAGGGTCATAAATAGGGACCTATGACCCAACTCGCTTGAAAATTCATAAGTAATTCAGATGCTTGGAAAAATACGAAACCACTTGGATTACATTAATTCCTCATCTATTTCTTTTTGTTTGAAAAATGAGCTAAAATTATTTCCATCCAATGATATACACAAAAAAGGCGGACCAGCCCTTAAATGTGCCATTTCTGAGCCTCCTACCTTAGCAGCCCTCTGAAAAGTCCAAATTTTTTGTAATGAAATCCTTCATTTGGTCGCACGTGATTTCGACATAATGCATTGTAATTTAAGCTGATTTTTGGGTCCGTATTCCACCGGTAAGAATGTCCCAAATTTCTTGAAAAGTCGGTCTTTCTGTAGTAACTTCATGCCAACACCTCTGGAGCAACATCTTGAGTTCAGGTTTGATGGCTCCAGGCAATTGAGGTCTTCCTCCACAAACAACATAATCATAATCACTTCTGCCGACATCTTGTAATGCAACACATCCTGTAAGAATTGCATCCCGTAGCTAGACGTCTGATTTTTCAGTGAATACTTCTGGTTTGACATCGCCATTTTTCACGGCAACAAGAATCTCTGGCGCTCTCCAAAACCCCGTCCCCACCACTCGCATTGTGCATTCGTAATCCGAAACATCACAAAAGAACCTATGCATACCTAGAGCTCTCTGCAGATTCCTAAATTCTGTAGATTCTAAGAGCTTTCTTCACCCTCCCAAAATGGATACACGAGAACACTGACCTCGGCAATCTTACGACCAAGCTTCAAACCACCTCCATAATCCTGGATTAAAGAAACCTCCCCACTCGTTTTGTAGCCTCTAAAAGGCTTCCGAATTAGTGGCTGTTGGACTTCAGACTTGACATGATCCACAGACTTCAAGTCGCCCCAGAGATCTCTGGAGGACGCAATCTCAAACTCAAGATCACCAGTATCACCACCCTTGGCTTGCTTCATTTCGTCAATACCTGCCGAGAAGCAATTTGAAGAAGAGGCCTGATTTGAGCCAAAAATGCAAGGAGAAAGACTATCGACACCTTGAATTGTCGTGACGAAGTCTGAGGTATCTGCAGAGACAGTGGATGTGGAGTTGAGGACTTCAACTTCCGTGTTCATCAACTCCTGGACTGCAATGTTGTGAAATTGGCAGATTTCTGCGTCCTCGTCTGAAATGCATATGTACATCAGTCCCAGTCGTCTGCAGAGCTTTGTGTGGATGAATGTTACAATTTTTGGCTTACAAATCCTGTCAATTTAACAAAATCGAAGATTTGTTCTCTATAAGGTTGTTGCAATATCCTTGTAGGAAAGGAAAACTACACGTTTTGCTTTGGTCATCAATAATGTATCTATCTTATTTAAAATGAGTTGATCAACATGTAAGTGAAATATTCCATTATTCCCTAACCAACAATTCATTTGCTAGAAAAAAAATTTGTGAATCTACTAAGTTTAAATATGTGCAACTACCAAGAGTATGATATTAGACTATACCATTGTATAGTAATGTCAAGTTAAAATAGAGTTCATGACAACTACATCAATGATTCAATGGAGAAGGTAACAACACCAAAAATCAACCAATTGAATAAACAATTGAATGTGGTTCTTTTTATTAAAGTAACTATATAAGGTTATAGGTCAATCTTGTTGGAAGTTAAAAAGGAATATTTAGACTTTAGTATGCATTTTTAGGATACTACATGAACAAACTATGAATTTTTTAAGTGAAAAAAGTAGGTGGCAGTATCCAAAACCAATCCTAAACTTTCATGAATAGGGATTGTACATTTTTAGGCAAGCATTTGCAAATCTCAATTTTAGAAGCAAATGACAATAAGATGCAAATTATATTACTTTAGTTAGGAAGAGGATTATATATATTAACTCATATTAACCCTTCTCCCCTTTCTAACTCATAACCTAATCCATCTCTTGTTTCTAGCTTATAAGTCATAAGAGCATCTCTAGTGGTCAATTTGATTCTTAGCCTATTCTAATAGTTCTTGAATGAAAAGTGAGCAATAAATGCATGACTCTACCAAAATTATCTTTTTGGTCCAATAAAAATGTAATTTTTGCCGTTGTTTGTTGCTCCAACTAATGCTAGTTACTATTTTTGTTCAAAATAGTACATTGAAATCATCAATTCATGATGAGATTCTTTTTGCTTTTGCTCACTAAAACTCCCATAAATTTATGAATGATTGGAAGTTCAAATAGCCACGCACAGATGGTCCACTCTCCAAATCTTAGACACAATATCTTGCCTACATGAACTTTTGACAGAACATTGCCATTGCTCTAATCCTTTCTCTCCTTCTCCGTCACACTTAGTGCTGCCTTCCATGCTAGGTATAAGCTCTCTTCCAACATGCTCTTACCCACTGTCCTCTGAAGCCAGGTCTTCTGTAACGATTGCTACATGTTCAAAGAATAAGCACACCAAAACATACTTGCAGTTTGTTTCTTGAGTCTAGAAATTCGTGTATATTGATATACACATGCCAGCACCAACGGAGCTCGGAAGAAATCAGTCTATGATCTTGAAAGCCCATAGGAGGCAGAATTTCCATTGGACAGAGTGTCCCTTTGTATCTATGAAAATTAATTGGAGAATATCCATTTGTGTCAATGAAATTTTTTGACATGTCCTTTTGAGTCTATGAAATTGGACAAATATCCTTTGGTATCCAAATTCTATTCTAAGTGCATCGCATCCTATCATCACTAGACATTGTGTATCCTAGTGTATCCTATTCTATCATCAATTGAAATAGTGTACAGTATATCCTAGCTAGTGTATCCTATTCTATCATCACCGGACATGGTCTCTGGAATTCTTCAATAATTCCATAGATGGAAATATCGAACTTCTCATGTGCGATCCAAGTACTTGCCCTGAACTTACACGCGACGGAACCCTTCCGACCCCGTTTCCTCTGAAATCCCGTAGATCAGGTGGTTGAACTGATGCGAGCTAGTCGACTGAAACCTCTGCGAGAGCCTTTGACTCCCACTCACCACAATTTTGCTTGCTTCCAACTGGATCTTCCTCAACACCTCCGCATTCTCAGCTTCAAACTCCGGAAGCCTTATGGCCGTGACATGGCGACGTATGTGCGCCACGGTCCTCCCCGCCACCACCAGCCCGACCCCTCCCGACCACATGCAAGCCACAACCAGCGTCGCAAACACAATCGCCGCCACACTGTCCATCGCCGTCCCAGACACATCGTCCACGAACAGCAAGTACGTCCCGACCAAAATCAGCACCGCCAGTTGACCAAACACGCGCTGCCACCGCCAATCCTCCGAGATGCGCGACAACGCGAGGTTGGTCGTCTGAATCGCCTTCAGGGTCTCCTTCGGCACGGGCATGTCCTTACTGAGGTACTGATTCTCCAGGTCCACTTGCACGTGCTCCCGGAGCTTGGTTTCGTCGTCGCTCTCGTCGAAGGAGGAAACCGCGAGTTGGCGGAGCACGGAGGAGGCGAGGGATAAGACCGTGAGCCAGGTGTAGACGACGGCGGCGTTGTAGAATAAGATGGAGCGCCATTGGATGGGACTGGAGTGACCGACTGCTTCGATGAGAGAAAATCCTACTATGACGAGCATGGCGAGGTGGGTTAAGTCGGACACCCAATCCTCCAGCTTGATCTTCGTCCACAACCAACGCTTCATGTTCGCAACGAAGCGCTCCTTCATCAAAGCTCGACGGTCTTGCTTGTTGCGGTTGTGCTAGAGGAAGAAGACCCATTTGAAGACGACGAAGACGACTACAGTGAGCTGCAACAGGAGAATGATCCAGAGGGCATTTATGGCACCATCTTTCACCACGTGGTTCTAGTAGCGATGGCTGTAGAGCTTCGCTAGGTCGGTGTACTCGCACTGCAGACCTTCCAAGACGATTTGAGTTTGTGGCACTTGCCAGAACTTGTACTGCTTCCAGTACGGGGAGAAGTCGTCCACTTTGCCGAGGTCGAAGTAAGGGCGTGAGATGATTCGTGCGCCATGTTCTCCGTATGTGAAGTTCTGGAGCGAGTAAGTATGTGGGTTGGAATCCTCGCAGCAGAACTTGAAGGCAGACTCCGGCCAGACCTTGAAGAGGAGTCGGGAGGAGTCGTTGCGGAAAGAGTCGCACGAGATGTTATGGTTGTAGACGCCCACCACGCCTAGTGTGCCCAGCAGAGTTGCATTCGTCAGGTCAGACATCGAGACAATTACACAGTTTGGACTGGAAGATTTGATGTGCCACTCTCGTCTTCATTGCACCTTATATATGGAAATGGAAACTCGGGGATACGGGTCTGTTACAATGAATGACTTGTTGAATCTCCTGTTGTATGCCTTAGCTTGATCAGCAGAAAGGACCTCCTTCATGAGTTTTCAATCATTAATTCGGCAGAAGCGGAACTCTTTTGTCTGTAACGATGATTCGGTCTGTACCGATCGAATATTAATAGTCGACACTTACTTTTGAGTCTTGAAATACAGTAGATGTCTGTGGCACAGCTGTGAACCGCGTCGAGCTGTGAAGTATGAACAGATGCTTCAGACAGTAACGTAGATATCGATCTGTTGGTTGTCACTACTATTGTGAGCTTTCCCAATTCGCACGGCAGTTCCGATTGTCTGAATTTCGGAGTGTGGATTTGTCTGAAAGTCAAGACTTCAAGGTCTGTATGGTACAGGAATAATAAACAATGTCGGGAAGGGGCAAACTGAAAGGAGGTGAACCCTGTTCACGAGTTGACCCCTGAAAGCATGAAACCAATCACCATGAAGTCAGCAAAAGAATGATCTGATTTTTGGAACCAAAGGTGCATTTTTTAATTTCCATAGTAAACTTAAAAGTAATCCACCAGCCAGTTTTGGGCCTTTAGCGTCCTTACTTGGTTAACCCCTAAATGACGGACCTATAACCACTGATTTCAGGCCTCAGTGCCTATCACTCAATTTGCTGCCATTTTGCAACTAGATATGTATGAAAAAAATTTAATTTATTTTTAGAGATGAAATTACATGTCTTCTTTACTTCACAAAAAATTTAGATTTTTTTGTGGAAAATTGACTTTTTTGAGAATTTTAATTTTTGAAGAAAAAGAGAAGAAAAATCACATCAAATAGAAAATTATTTCAAAAAAACTGAAAATTTCACCATGTGTGTATATTACAATGACAAACATCATGGTGTAAACTCAATTTCCATCTCATTCTATAATTAGAAAACAATAGACATTGAAAATACACCCAAAGTTCAAGTTGCAATAAAATATGCAATATTAAGAATTTTTTCAAAATTTAAATTGGAGAAGAAACTAGATTAGATGCCCTTCATTTTGTTAGTTGGGCTCAAACTCAAAAAATATCATTTTTGTGGAGAAATTTCAGATTTAGAGCAAGGAATAACAACTTCCCAAAATACACTAAAATAGCATATTTTGTGATCCGTTTTTTTTAATAACTTCTCATTTATGTGAAGATAGACACTTGCATGACTACAAATTCAACTATACACTCTTTGTAATCCACCATGGAGGGTGAACAAAAATGAAATGGATGAAAAAAAGTTTCCAAGCAATGTACAGATGACTGCACAATCATCCAAAAGCCACAAAATGGTTGTCCCGGCGTTACAGGGTTAAGGCCCACTTTCTATGAAACTCCTTCCTTGCAAAGAATAAGCATGTTTTCATGAAACTTACTCCTAGCATTTTTGTATCATTTACTTGATCAATTTTGTTTTCTCAATCCATCACAAAGATGTTAGGTCTCCTAAAAAATGCAAGTCTCTCTAGGTGGAAGCAACTAAAATCTTCAAATAAGCAATTCTACAAAAAAATAAAAAAATAAAAAAATCTATTATTATAGTATTTTCACTATTTTGATAAGACATGTAATTTCTATAAATTTTAAAAGTGAAACTTCCTAGACTATTGAAATCATCACATAACTTAGTCCTAAATTTGAAATTTAAACCAATCAGAGTTAAGTATGGAAATGGTTTAATCCCTAAAAGACTAAAGTCACCAAACATGTTTTTTGACAACATAACACTTTTGGGTAGCTCACTATGAATGGAGTTTTTATTTTTTTTCTTTGAAATTTTCACACAACATGAACCTGAGGAGTAGCTATAAGGTGCAACAATTTTCATAATTTTTGACTGCATGATTAAAAAGTTATTATATGATATGTAATTTTCATTGTTTGGCGGGCAACTTAAGCAGTTCAAATTTTTTTCTTCAAAATCACTTTTAAGAAAATGAAAACTTAAGATTGTTTTTTTAATTTATATACTGTTGGAAAGCTTTGAATCATTCTATAATTTCAATTAATGAGATGAAAGTTAGCCTTGCTTTGGGTTTAAGTATTTTGAACCATTTGGGGGCCTAAAAACACCAAAAAACTTTAGGAGTTAATGACACTTTGGGGGACATGGTTTAATGGAAGTTTACTTGTCAAGACTCAAGAGTGGGTATAGGGATGGTTTTATATTGATGTTTTCACCTCAAGGCCTAATCATTTTTCTTGTATGATCTTCCTTATGACTTGTCATCATAATCATGGAAAAATTGGATAAGTCATTTGTAGGACTTTCAAGAGTGTGGCAAGATCTAAAATCTATCCAAAATAAGAGGTCAACAAATTATGGCATGACAAAAGATAAAGAAAAAACATAGTAAGTTAATTTAGAAAGTCATTTAGAGTGTCTCATTAAAGATGTCCTAAGTGCTTATAGCCTTATACTATTGTACTGACACTTGCAAAAATTTATTTTGAAAATTATATCATACTTGAGAAGTCTACTAAATAATTAAAAATTACATGATTAATATCTAAATCTCTAATTTTCTACATTTCTAATAGTTTATAAATCATAAATTATTTGTGAATATATTATTTTAATTAATTTCCAATTTTCCAATTTTTTATTTTGAGATTTCATTACAATTCAATGATCAAAATTTGAAAATTATATATATAGCGTATTTATTTATAAAATTGCTAAATTAATTGAAACAAAATATTAGTTTTCTTAATCTAATTCCTCTATAATTTGACTCTTCATAATTCTTGCATACAATATTCAAATGATGCATTCTATGGTATTGTTTGATATTTCTTTTTCACTTTGTCAATAGAAGTTGATTAGAATTTTTTTTATCACAACTCTAATAATAGAAAATTTCCACAATAAAAAAAAATGGTGATTTTGGATGTCCCTACTTTGTAACTTTTAAAAGACATATGAAGTCATTTGTAAATAATAAACATAAAAAATAACAAATATAAATAATCATTTAGATGGAAACAAAGCAAAAGGATTTTGAAGTTCAACCGCTTGTATTCATAGGCTCATGCTTTGATAATTATGTTTCTTCACATGCAACATACCCTACGTGAAGGTCAAATTCTTCATAAATTAATCCCTAAAGGTTTTTTACTATGTTTTCATCAAAACACTCCAAAACTGTCATTACTAGACAGTACAAGTACCAAATTTTAGAAAAAATAAATATTTTGGGACACATGTAATCATAGGATCTTGTAGTACAATGGTTTGAAAAGATGTAAAAAAGATGTAAAAATATTGAAATACACTAGATAGTAGATAGTGGGGGATCAGGGTGGGGTCAGGGAGGGGTTGATTTTTTATTTTTCACTTGGGGGGTCAGGGTGGGGTTGCCTGACTCTTCTCAAGAGATAGTGTAAAGTCATGTACAAAACTAATAGTAGGATAGTAAGGGAATAATTTTTGTACATGTGGCATCTAGCCATTGAACATAAATCATTTTCAATTCCCTAATTGTTACAAGTGCCTCACTTGAGCCAATTTCTCTTGGATTGAAATTCAAATGTTTGATAATCTATTCAATTTTAAACTTTTACATTCACTTTTAAATCCTAATCTCTTCAACAATGCTTTTTTTTTCAATCTCATATCTCCTTCTCTTTTCGGATCTTGAAATTATCCGCAAATAAAGAGAAAAACATTTAGAAATACAAAAACAAGTGAATTAGGAAGCATTAATTAACAACAAAAATAACAATGATCTATGGAATTGAATGATCTATTTGAACCAATCCTTTGATCTTCAGTCCAAACACACATTTATAATAATAACGGTGACAATAATGGTGTTGTAGACTTACGAGTTTGATTCAATCAGAAAAGATTTCTTATCCTATCATCTCAAAAATGCACTTGTCACAATATATACATATGTATATTTCCAAGTTTTCAATCTTGGTTTCATTTTTAGATTGCCAATAAGTGTGAAGATTGAGCAACTGATGTAGGCCTCAATGTTTGAAGCCTTGCAATCAAACCAATAATGAGAAGTGTAAATTAGTTAATGCCTGATGATTCAAATGATTTATTGTTGGTGCACCTTGAAAGATTTTAAAACCGAATTATTTAATCTTCCATTATGTTGATCTGTCCATGTACTATTACATAGCAGTGGAGATGCTTAGCTATTTCAAATGCACTGGAGTTTCTAAGTGAAATTTTTTGGATCAATATACATTGACCTTATAATGGAAATCTCTTGGTTTTAAAGAAAGGTACACACGTAGGTACTAACGGCTTTTTTCCTCAATTCAAATTGCATGGCATAGGGCGTAATGTTTTCTTTTCAAATTGCATGGTTGTTGATTTTATAGAGGGGGTTTATTGTTTTCTTTTCAAATTGCACAATTGTTGATTTTTTAAAGGGAGAGGGGGTTTCACAGTGAGGTTGCTTGTCTCTTCTCAAAAAATAGCAAAAAACATTTCGAAAATTTCCACTAAATAGATTTCAAGATATTATCGTTTGAAGTGACAAAACCCCTTTTGGGGGGCCTTGGAAAAAACCAGGCAGCTACACTTCACAAGGTCACATTTTAATGAAAAATGTCCAAAATGGTGGTACTTCATTAAATTCATTTTTCAAGGCAAGTTGTTTATATGCTTGAAAATTTTCAAATCATTTGGAATTGTACAACATATAGGAAAACAAACAATAAGTAGAAAGAAATAGAGACTAGAAAATGATTCAAAATACTAAATTGTTAACAATTTATTTATGGAATTGAAAAATGTCAATCCCAATGATTGTAGTGTTGTAATAAATACTCTACATCTAGTATATTTATTTTTTCCAAAAATAAAGAAAATTGAGTAAAATAAAGAAAATTGAATAAAATAAAGAAAATTGAGTAAAATAAAGAAAATTGAGTAAAATAAAGAAAATTGAGTAAAATAAAGAACTTCAAAGTTTATTTTAGAGTCTGCCGCAACTACTGTTTTTTCACCTTGTTGGTGAAGTCTTCACCCAATTTGTTGATCAAGCATTGCATATCAAAACTTACACCTGTCGACTAACTGAAATCCGCGATCAAGCATTGCATATCAAAACTTACATCTGTCGACTAACTGAAATCCGCGATCAAGCATTGCATATCAAAACTTACATCTGTCGACTAACTGAAATCCGCGCTGTTAGTTTTTTTATTGTAATCAAATTCAAAATGGGTGACTGAATAACTACAAGTAGTGGGAGCTCAAAAGCCACAGCTTTGTACTTAACCTTGATGAAACAAACTTAGGGTTGTTACCCTCTAATGTGCCAATATGTTTGTCGGGGTCCCGCTCAGATGCTCAGCATGCAAACAAACAAGTGATTAAGATTAGTGTTCTTCAAATTCAGCAAAACTCTATTTCAAATGGAAGCTTCCAGAGCTGCTGCTAATTCA
This sequence comes from Antitrichia curtipendula, assembly GCA_951230915.1. NCBI lineage: Eukaryota > Viridiplantae > Streptophyta > Bryopsida > Hypnales > Leucodontaceae > Antitrichia > Antitrichia curtipendula. Next base: position 43,018,758 of record OX579633.1, read on the forward strand.
ACAAACTTATTGGACATATTGATGCTTCCTCAAATTTGTATTCATTCAACCACATTGAATTTGTCTCAGGTGTAAAATTTACAAAAGAGTAGTGGTCCTTGACAGCAAGCCTCGCAGGGGATTCACCAAAGAGCACTCAGGCCCGTGATCCCTCCACCACGCAGAGCGGGGAGTGAGCGCTGCTCGGTTGCCCGCCTCACGCGGTGCCTCCCTCAACAACCGCAGATCCGCCCAAACCTACGAATGGACAGCTCTGCGGACTCCACGTCCGGAGTGGACAGGCCCTCCACATTGCCTCCGGGGTCCCTGCTCAGAGCCTCAAGTCCACACTATCCTGTAAACCCCCACTTGGGTGACAGTCGGTCACTACTCCGCCCGGATGAATGAGGTAGAGAAGAATGCACATCAAATATCCACAAGTTTTCAGGTCTGCAAACAATATGGGAGTCGAAATGGTCACCTGGAGTGTATTTGAGCAAAAGCTGGACAGCACCTGCTGAGTAACTCGTACAGGTTTTTTGCCCAGGAAAGAGGTTTATACCGTTCAGTTCGATCCCCTGTAACAGTCCTCTTCATTTTTGATAGCTGTGAATGACATAGTGACTCACACATGAACTCCTTCACGGAAGTAAACCAAGATCTACGACATAGCCAAAACTTCCTCGCCACTACATGAAAATTTTAACGCAATCAGCATGTACTGCGTTCAAGCATTACTCTCACTCAGTGTTGTTTTCGCATGATTCTGTGACACTCCCCTACAGGAAGGTCTATAAACTAGGACTTATACTGATTTGTGTTTCAAGCAGAACGCCCTGAAGTTGTGGAATTCCAACAAATTAATAAAATTGACAGACTAATCATGTGCATCCATCCATCATTTGAGATCAATTTTCATAACCAATCTCCATAATTCACACCAAGGATAGAATTCAATGCAAATCCCAGAATAAATCAATGGTACGTATCCAGAAAATTGAAACCCAATTGCAGGGTGCATACAACGCGCAAATTCCCCATGAGGAGGAAACCAACAGACTTAGGATATTTGTTGCGCCTCTCGGCTTCACTCTGCATAAACGATTTAACTCCAAAACTGGATGTAATGCGGTCATACCAAACTTCTGCGTACACCGGATCCAAATCTTGTGCTCGGACGTGCACTGGTGCACCTTTTACTGGCTGCCAATTTCTTAGCGATGTGACTCTCAAGTTCAAGCAATTGTGCGAAAATCTGTGGCAAATTGGATGTTGTATTGATTTCTTCCTGCAGTTGGAGTGCGGATTTCACTTGGAAATCGCATTCAACTGCTGCATGACTGCAAATGGAATCCAATGATGGGTTTGTCACTGCAACTCATGAGTGACTTAAATGAATGTAAGGTTAGGCAATTGCCTGAGTGATCTAATTGAAGTCCTAACTTGTAATCAGCAACGAACTCGGGACGATGACTGGCCATGGCCCGGAATGATACTAGATAGCACATCCTCATCACTTGACAGGCGGTCGCTTTTTTCCACAACGGAATCATCCAAATCATATAATTTGTCACATATGTAACACAATGTGCATTCTATTACTTTGGGTGAGTTAATCAAAGGAAAAAAAATATGCCTTTATTGTATATTATCGGAAGGTGTGGAATTAGTTGCCCATGTGTAATTGTCCGGAATTGTCTATTTCCGCAAAACAATTTTTCGCATGCTACTTGAGAAACAGAAATTAGATCAGAACATCAATCCCAACTGAAGACGTTTGAATTGATCAATGCTCACAATCAAGGATTATATCGTGACCGAGGCTGTGATGCCAGTTCACAAATTCATGATGATGCAGCATTAAAATGTCTCAAAAGATTGACAACAATGAGCTCCTGAATCACCATTGAAAGCGGGTGGAGAACTGAGAAGGGTGTCCCTCTTTTCACTCAACAACTCTTTATTCTATCACACTTGCGATGCAATTTCTGGTGGACACAATAGAGTGTGATCTAGGAGTACTGAGTGAGTTTTGAACTGGATATGGCCCACGGCTTGACAAGAAAACAGGGTATCTAATATTAGAGAATGTCATGTGCCACCTTTAGCCACCTTTAGCCAAAGCAGTGAAGTCTATTGCTCGCTTGCACGATCAGAAAACTGGTCTCAAAATCGCAACAAGCCAACTCATTGACTACCAAAAAAAAAGTGAGACTGTGAGTACATCATAGACCTTTCGTTTGGACCATTTAATTTTTCAGAGACCTGTGTGAGCTCCGACCTGAGAGCTAGGAAGTAGGACGTATAGGACATGATAGTATTTTCTGATATAACTCAGGTCACTTAATTGTTCACCTAGTCCAAAAAAGAATCCTGATTTACTAATCTTAATTGGAAGGTCTGGAGTAATTTTGAGCTTCCACAATCAGTGCTTGCTCCATCACAGATCCATTGATTTTCTTCCTAGACTCCACGACCCCTACGATTTGAGCAAAGCTTGCTTCGCTCGACGTGTTCGCCACTGCAACTCCTCAATCCTGGACGTCAGAAACAAATTGTAATTCCGCTGACAATTCAAATCGTTGCCCTGAACGAACACAACCATGTCACGCATCTCATCACTCGAAGGCCGGGGCTCAATCTAAAGCTGGCACTACCCCATTTGCCACCACCGCCGAGGAGTTGGTCCGAATCAAATCCAGGACGTCATAGTTTCGCTCCAATTCGTCGCTCGTTGGCAAGCACAGTATCAACGCTCCGTTGTCACGCACATAAGGAATGACATTGATGGCGCTGCTCAATATGGTGGAGCACACAGGGCATGGCCTGGCTTGGCCTTGCAGGTAGCGGCACATGCATCGCCAGCAAATTAAAAGGAGTGTCCGCAAGCAGTGATCACTGGATTAGTTGGGGGAGTGAGGGCGCACATGTTGCAGGCGACTACCGACACTCGGTACAGATCGATTGAACTCACACGGGCCCTTGTCGAATGCAAACCTCCATCCAGGATTATGATCTGAAGTAGCTTCCAGTCCTACAATCCGATGCTCCCCTCGATCAGTCTCCAAAGTACACGGCACTAGTATTCAGTATTCACTGTACTTAATTATAATGGCACTTGAAATTAAGAAAGACCTGAAGCCCAGACGATGTGGAAAATGAAGTTAAATGTGCTACTGTTGTGGTCTTTTGTAGAGTGCCAACTGAATTCAAACCCACCTGTCGAGAATTCATTTGCTTTTCACTGAGCCTCGGTAGGAAACGTCGGTGTGAAGTTTACATGTAGAATCGTTGGTAGTGAATGAAAGAGGGTTGGGTACTCCTTGAATAACTGTCATCATGTCGACTGCAAGAGAAAGGGGTGTTTTAAGTATAGTCCTAGAGATAAGATTTTAAGTAATGACTTTTATAGGAGATTTTTAGTAAGAATTTTTTCAAAACACGTGTTTTTCTAGTAAAATTTCACTAAAAAGACACGTGTTTCGAATAAATTCTTACTAAAAGTCTCCTATAAAGGTCATTACTTAAAATCTTATCTCTAGGACTATACTTAAAACACCCCTTTCTCTTATAGTGGTCGATCGCAGAACTTTGTGAAAAGTTTTTTACTCAGAGTTCCAGAGGCAAAAGGATTGATTTTTTTCAAAAGTAGAATGATGGAAAAGAAGACTCCATTTTAGTTCCAAAACTCTAAATGAAGTTGCTAATCGGAGAATTACTGTCTAATGAAATTATGATTAAATGGGGCTCAATAGTAGGGTTGCTAGCATATGGGCATAGGATCTTGAGCCCATGAGCCTAGGCTCCTATGTTATAAGTACCTACTAGTGTGCCATGTGTCATTGTCACAATGTAAGTAAAGAGAAGAAAAAAAGTAATTTTAGAATTTTAGGCACCTTTCATGCTTACATAATATTTAGGTTACAGGCGTTTATGCTATAAGCGTCTGTACCTTAAAATAGGTTGTTTGTTTTGTTTTGTTTGATACATTGAGATCTAACAAACCGTGAAGCATCCGGCATCGTTCTTGGTACCACTCAAAAGCTCTTGGCAAGGAGGGGTGCACGGACTTTGTTTCCTGGCATTTGAACAAATGGTGTGGAAGTTATTAAATTTTAAAATTTTTTATGAATCAAAAATTGATTAAATTCTCTTTTATTTTAGAAAAATCATAACTTTCACATTGCATGTCTAAATGCCATGAAACAAGGTCTTTGCACTTTTTTGTGCACAAAACTTTCTATTCATGCCAATTTTGTGTCATTTGAACCTATGATGTGAAAGTTATGGATTTTTTAACTAAAAAATTAAGGCAAATTATCTTTTATTTGGAAAAAACCCCATATCTTTTGTATTGCATATTGAAATGCCACGAAACCAAGCCCTTGCACTCTTGTTTGCATAGTCTTTTATTTGTAGTAAAAACGCAACCTCTCACACTATTGTGTGAAAGTTATTGAATTTCAAAGGTTCTCTAAATTAAAAAATTAAAAAACTATTTTGACTTTTATTTTACCAAGAATGCAGCCTTTCACACTACATTGTGAAAAATATTGAATTTCAAAGTTTTTACAAATTACAAATTACAATATTATTTTACTTCAATTTTGACTATGGTAACGACACAAAGTGCACTAGAATCAAAGGACCGTTAAAAAAACTCTACAAGGGGGGAGCATGGGCTTTGTTGTGTAGTATTTGGACCTATCACAGAAAAATTGTTGAATTTCAAAGTTTTAATGAATTAAAAAAAATACTTTTATTTTTATTATATTATATTGTGGCAATGAAACAAGGCACACTAATTTATGTTATAAACACCTTCCATAATTATAGGATATTTATGTTATAGATGCCTATATTATAGGTGTCTGTACTATAGATACCTATGTTATAAGCACCTTCCATGGTTATAGGGTACTTATGTTATAGGCATCTTCAATAGTTGTAGAATACCTACTTAAATTTAGGCTCAAGGCTCATAGGCTCGCATTTCTAGGCTCACATGCTAGTGTCGTTGAGCTAAATAGTGCCAAAAAAAAATATTAGATTTTTGTTCATATCATTTTTTGATGGTCCATTGCAATTGCATATTAATTATGGATTGATATGTATTGTACATTAAGCCTCAATAATATATTTGCGTAATACTTCTAGAAAAGTGTTGACCAAAATGTCAAGTGTCAAGTATTTAGAATTTAGTCAAAATAATTCAAATATTAAATATTAATGGAGGTCACCTACTTGCAAAAATACCAACTGATTGTTATTGTAATATGGAAGGTAGACCATATTGATACATACATGTTGAAGATAAAATATAATAAGATAATGGTTAATAAAAAAATATTTTTTTTACTTTTTCAAGAAAAAATGAAAGATAAGATATATTTAGATTAAAATAATAGTACAAGGCAACTGGACATGAAGGACAACTAATTGCAAGAATATCAATCCATAACTAATGTAAGATACATGTTGAAGATAAAATATTGGTTAACAAGAAATATCTTTTACTTTTAAAGGCAAAATCAAAGATCAAAGTAAAAGTACACGCCAATGAGGGATGATAGAGACCTATATAAAACTTCAAGGCAAGATAAAAAGGATCTCATCTTCTCTTATCTTTTCCTATTGATTTTTGGATTTGTATCTCAAATATATTCATCAAAGTATCTCAAATATATTTAGAACAAGAGCCTTAATTGAAGGTGACCTCATGGTTGGATAGTTCACACTAGAAAAAATTTGATATTTGATTTAAATTTACAAGAAAATCTTTAAAGCATACTAGAATAGAGATTGTTATGGAGAAAAGTGGTGCACTTTTATCCAAATCATTAGACAAACATGTTGATGACAAATTAGACCTTTGTCCACATCTAGTGGAGTGCCACATTTGCATGCAACCCTCAAGTGATCCAATTGCAACCTCATGTACTCACATCTTTTGTTGGTCATGCATCTACAAATGGCTTCAAAATAAACCCAAATCTTGTGCAAAGTGTGGAATCACCTTGACAAGAGAGATGAACATCATTGCTCTTTATGACCTTGGAAATAGTGCAAAGCCAACCAACAATATAATCAACACTAACGAGGCTACAACTTCAACCAATGTCATCCGCCTCGTCCACCAAATCCCACATGGATCAATTGTCCCGACTTGCACCGGGTGACATCTGAAACAACTATAGAAGGTTCTAGCCGAGATGCCAATTTCACTATGGAGGCAGTAAATTTGCAATTTCATCAACTTCTCAAAGAGAGAGATCAAAGGAGCTTTGAACAAAGGAAACAAATGGAAGAAATGAACTTTGAATTGATGCAAGAAGCACAAGAGAGTGCATTGCAACATTTGGAGGAGATAAACCGAATGGCTCAAGACATAGTAAAGTTGCAATTGCAATTGGCTCGAGCAAATGACTTATTGCCATTTGGGTGGAGTGATGGACTGTGATATAAATGTATTGCCTAATGGTATGTACTTGTATGATATGTAGTTCTTAGTAGCTTGGATCTTGGTCATCCATGAAGCAAATGAGGCAAATTTGTCTCCTTCATATATGAGTAATAACTAAAAGGTCCAGAACACTAGTTTGATTAAATTTGCATCTTCCAAAACTTTGGCTTTTAGGATGTGCAACCTTAAATAGAATTCTACACCAATCTTCTCCTAGTTTTTAGAACTTTGTGTACATTTGACACACAATTTTTGCCGCCCCAGCGCTGGATGGGACCAATTTAACAAAATTGACAATGTAGATTCTTGCATAGGAGTTAGGTTATAGTCACTAGATGTTTCAGTGAGAAATTAAATGTTCGGCTCTTTTCCTTGTCATAACTTAAAGCCTTCATTTGTGAATGATGCAGCAACCAAAGTATGAGCCAAGCATCTTTTTTCATCACTTGCTTCAGATAGCTTGCTCCACTTTTGTAATTTTGATTTGGCTTTGCAATTCAACCATGCCAGTTTCAGCTGAAATGTTATTATGTTTGTAATTTGATGTCAGTGAATATGAGATACTCCACAGAATCTGGGCTGTGGTCACATCCAATACAACCGCGTGTTGGAAGTGTCGGAGTTGCAAAATGCAAGTGCACAGAACCCTAAAAAACCAATGCCTGATGTAGATCTGAGCTAAGGTTCTTCACCTAGCTATTGATGTTAAATTGGAAACAAGCCAATTTCTTGAAATACTGCTATTGAACCTAATGATTATGACGACCATTAGCCCTTACTAAATGGATCCCTTATGGTGTGCTCTCTCTCTCTCTCGTATCAATTAAAATACCTGACAAACAATGCACAATGGGGATACTATCCTCACTCTGCTCAACAGCCATACTCGAATTCACTCTAACTAGCTGTTATGATTGGGAGACTTACAGACGATACCTCTCCTGCCGTTAGAGGCTCACTTGCTGCCTGCACTAACTTCCTATACCTTGTAATCGTGACAGGTAACCAAGACAAGGGTCTCTGCTGGTACATGTATACAACTGGAATCAAGATCGTTGTATGTCACCCCTGCTGGCCAGGCTGGTGACCCCATGCATGAGCCCTAGAAGGGCCTCAAGATTCGTGCCTTGAGACGTCTGCATGTGAAAGAACCCTCCTCCTTCGTCAGCCTATCCCTACTCATGTTGATTTGTGGAGCGTCTGGAGTTGCGGTGAGGTGCCTACTACAATCAGGTACGGAGTGAGTATGGACACCGAGATGATGACATAGGTTCAGTCCCAACCTCTGGTTTAATGAAAGATAAGGATGGCAGTCTGCATGTGGTGGAGCTTTTCTCAACCCCTTCCTCGTATTCATTTCGTATTCATTTCATATTGTTTCGTGTTTAAATATTGTGCATCAATTTTAGGCTACGATAACTAGGTGTAGCCATGCCGTTGACACCTCGTGGACATTCACTAATACGCGGTTGCTTGTTTGGTAGGTATTGGCACAGGTGAGGCATGACTACCCAAGATTGGTGTTCAATTCTTCATCCACAGGATGCAGCATTCTGATTCTCTAAACTTGTGATATTACGGTTACATTTGGCATGTGTGATGCAAGTACATAGCAAGTAGAATGTATGGAGGTCTTGATCCCTCAGCATGAGAAGCTGGTTGAGCAACTAATCAACCATGTCTGCAATCCGCAACTAAACTATCTCATCAAGTCCTTGCGATCTTGGTCGTTCTTGATTCATATATTTGATTGTTATGCATTTTACTGATATTGAACTAATTGACAGAGTAGTATGCAAGCAGTAACTGATTGTGCCCTCCCTCCCTCTCGATCTAGATCTTGAAGATCATGTTGGATTGTGCCTGGACAAAAGTAATCGTAGCTATGGTGTTCTTTGTTCTTGATCCGTATTGGTCTAAGAAAATGCATGAAGAAAAAGAGACAATTTTTGTGTACAAAGTGGCATTGATTTTTGAATTGATAGAATAGGCCCTGTCTTGTGGTGTAAAGAAAAGAACTATCTCCCTCTATTCTCTCTCTCTGCTCTCTCTCCCTCTCTCTCGAGTCAATGCTAAAAATTAATCGATGATACACAATAATTTATGTTACTCACATCATCTCGTAATTATTGACAAAATCAACGTTACTACATGCCTATAACCTACACAAGCTGTATTCGGTTGATACCTCTCCTTCAAAGAATGCCATCACAGGGCAATACTAGCTTGCTAGTACCTACTTTAATTCCCCATACCCTGATACTATCATGTAATGAACAGAGGGTTATCTGTTGGATATGTACAACTGGTGCTATTAAGATTGGTGCATGCTGATCATCACCTACCATTGTCGACAGGAAGATTTCGTGACGTTAACCGGGGCTAATCCTTTGAGGAATAGCCCCCACTTTAGACCCCATGTACACAGTGTTTGAAAAATCTCGGATTTTTTTTTTCACACTACTTTAGACCCCAAAATGTCCCACCTTGGCCGGGCTAAAGTTCATGCGGGGTTAAGTCTTGGGGTCTAAAGTGGGACAATTTAGACCCCCCCAAACTTTAGCCCCAGGGGCTAACGCCACAAAATCTTCTTGTGTACGTCCATCCTACGCATAATGCAGTGAATGTACCTTGGGACCTACGCCTTCAAGGCCCTGCTGCGTTCTTGGTAGCCCTTAGCTTGCGCTTGCGGACAACAGAGAGCCCTGTTTCAAGGCGCGAGGTAATTGGCAATGGTGACATACTACTCCAAGAATGGACACGGAAATGATGACACAAGTTCTGTCTCTTCCTTTGGTTTTACGAGAGATGAGGTCTACAGTAGCTATGCGGTGGAGCCATCTTCTAACTCTATGTTGCTTGTACTTTTTTGTATTTAAAGTTAAGTACAACAATCTATGGCTCTGATAACAAGGTGTTGTCATGCCATGGACACCTTGCACACGATCGAGAACTAACTTTGCATTTGTTTTGTGGCTATGGATGCAGGTGAGGCGTGATGACTCTAGATCATTGTGCAATTCTCCATCGACCAAATTCAGTGCTTTGATTCTCTAAACTTGTGCTATTAATGCAATGCTTATATACGCAATGCTAGAATTATGTCTTTAAAATGCCGAGATCTGGTAGATTTACACATAGCATGGTGGAATTACCTGGATTTGTTAAGAAAATTGTCCCAGCGGCTAATGAACCGTCGTTACAATCCATTGTCATATGTTGGATCGCTTTTATCTATACCAATAATTGCTATTTCACTATACTAATGATGGTATTTAGTGCTATGTTACAAATAATGTTACCTGCACTTTTATCCCGCCTACTCTAAATTTCAATTAGTTGGCATTTAAAGTTGACCGCGTCCAAAGTGACCGCCACCAGAAGCTGTGTCTCTCTGAGCACAAGCGGATGCTCAAGGCGGGCGACTTGGTGGAACCCTAGTTGAATAACCGATTCAACGGTGATAATGGTGATGAAAATGTCAAGTTGCTTATGATGCTTGCCGAATGTGGGAGATGGAAGACAGGACATCATTAGAATCGTATGACAAGCTTAAACTTACAAACAAAGACCTGAAGTCAATGTTCGATCCAATCATCAAGCAGTTCTAGAACTCATTGAAGAGAAGATGGTGCCGAACCTCACTGCCATCATGATCGTCGAGGGATTTTCTGAATCTCCATATCTGAAGAAGCGCATCCAAGATACTTTCGGAAGCAGAGTTTCTTCCATCTACAGTCCACCAAACCCTGGCAGTGTGGTTTGCCAAGGGGTTTGTAACATTGGAATACAGTCGGATATAATCGTTTTGAGGATTTGCAAGAAAACCTACAGCTTACGAGTCTCCCGACCTTTCATAGCCGGCGTGCATGACCAGAATTTCAAGGTGGAAGGCAATGCAAGGAAGTTTTACTGCAATAACATATTCAAAGCTTTTGTAAGGGGAAGACGTCTGCTTTGATGTTTGTGCGCAAAACGTGTTTTGCTTGCTTTCTGGAAATATAAAATGCTAATTTGCGAAGGATTTTGAATTTTTATTTAATAAAGTATTCATTTGAATAGGCATTTGTATGTTTAGGTTTATATTTTTTTCATTACAATTTTATGAAATAATAGGTAACACTAAATGTAAACTTGAAAAAATTGATATATGGTAGTTGACAAATAATGTCTATGTTGACATTTAGTGTTGGTAACGTTAACATGATTGTTGACATTTAGTGTTGTGCTTCGTAATTAATGTTGTCAATACTATTTACCATCATTAGTGTACTGTGGTTTGTCTAAAACTTTAAATATAGTCATGTATAGTGCTAATTGATAATCTAGTAATTGTTTGGCAAAGTATTGTGTCCTTTCTCCCTCCCGATCAAGATCCTAATGAGCTTGCCGAGATCAAGCTAGGATCAATCCATCAAAATCATGGCCTAACTAATTTTGGTCTTGTAAAAGATTAGCCTGGACAAGTTTATCAAAGACATAGCATATCATTTTCTTGCTATGACTATTATTGAATGAAATGTAAAGACAAAAAGGTATTGAATTGTATACAGAGTATAATTGATCTTAAATCAACATAATAGGCCTTGTTTTGAAGTGTAAAGAAAAGAACTATCTCTTTTTCTCTTGTCTTTGAATAATTGGGACTATACACTACAAAAGAAAGGGTGTTTTATCGATACTGACTCAACATGTATTTCTACTAAATTTTTATTAAAAAACTCCTTAAAAGTCATTACTTATAATCTTATGTCTAGGACTATACTTAAAAACTCACTTAAAACACCCCTTTTTCTTGTAGTGATACAATGAATATATACTATTCTACACAATAATCAAGCAACTACCAAACTAACTCTGTGTAGCAGGGTGAATGCAAGAAAGACCAACCAAAAAGCGTAGCATTCTCCACAAAACTCATGTTTTTTTTGGGAGTATTGTATAATTAGATAAACAATTTTAAGAAAATCTGAAAAATCTGTTCAATGTATAAACCTTTAAGAAGAAATCACCTTAGGAAGGAAAAGCATAGAAAATTTTTCTAAGTAGGAGAACTGGAAACGTACAAAATCTCATGAAAATAGGTACTTTCTTATTTTAATTTGTAAAAAATAGGAAAAACAATTTTTAAGGAAACTAAAAACTTTCCATTTGGAAGGACTTTATAGGAAAGAGATTTCACCAAAAAAATGATCTTGAAACAATTTTGAATATTCAGAACTACACGCGCAAGGGAGCCTTATTTGCACGTATGTGGAGGGTATAAAATAAAGTATTTTTAAATTTCCTTTGGTAGAAACATGACTTCCTACTATGGGAATAGACTATAGAAATTTCAGATCTAGATCATTAAGTTTGAATACTCCCCAGTACTAAAAAACCCTAAACTACAAAGTGTGACAAATTAGCTAAATTGAAATTTAAATATAAAATGTTTTTTAAATTTTTCTGAAAAATAAGGGATCTAAACAAGATCAGGTTATCCATCTCCAAGAAAAATTTCAAGATAATTGGATTCATTCTTCAAAAGTTATAGCCGATAACAAGTTCGACACGTCAAGTGTGACAAAAAAATAGTACTAGTCTTTCTTGCAATCACCCAGCACCCACTTGAGATTGAGAAACAACAAGAAAAAAAATTGGATCTTCCTAAGGAATGGATATCACCACATCTAGTTTTGCTACAGGTAAGAAGAGCCCAACCAAGATTGGCATTGTGGCTTGGTGACTTGGCTTGGTGCCTTAGCTTGATATCCAACCAAGATTGGCGCCTTTAACCCCTTAACGCCTCAATCCTTTTTTGAAATTTTGCACATTTTTGCTTATATATTTGTTCAAAAATATAATTTACCAAAATTTCATGAAATTGGTCATTAAGGAAGGTTGCCTTTTCAAGATTCAAGTGTTACATTGAATGAATGAGAAGTTGGTTGAACAAAACAGCGTCTGCAAGTCCTTTGTTCATCGTTTAGAAAATGGACATCGTAGCGCTCAAGGGTTAAAACGAACAAACAAGCTCTGACTCACCCTCTCTTCCGACTACTACCCCTGTGCATGCAAAATGCCATTTCTTGCTGTCCCTGATTGGTTTCGCTAGCTGTGCATCACTTGTTGTATTGATTCCATGGATACCAAAGTCACAAATTAGGTGTTATGAGTTGTATTACATCGTTGAGAGATAGATTTATAGTTTACGTGTCAAGTATTTATATTTCTTTCTAATACATGTATTACACTTGCAATTGTGATTTTATTGTACGCAACAATCTTTGCTTCAGATAACAACGTGAAGCCACGCTTAAGACACATGTTGTACGTCCTCTAACACACTATTGTTTATTGGGGTTGGCATGGGCATAGGTGAGGCGTGACTTCCTAAGATTGTAGCGATGCTCTTTAATCACGGAAGCTTACTTACTTCATTTCTTCTTGTATCGATATATCTTACTCTATATATGTTGTGTACTGTTATGGTACTCTTGCTAATAGGATTCAAGATATAGTATTAGGGTTCAAGAACAGGCTATTTTGTGTTTGGTTTAACATTCATGAAACTCAATAGTTCATGATTCCTCACCACACCAAGAGTTTCCATGAATATGCTCTCTATCAAACGTTCGGTGATATGGAGCTACGGGAAGTGTTGGTATTGTTCCCACCCTCCCTCCCGATTAAATCTTGGTTGTATAGCTATGACTAAATAATGCTGTAAAAATTTTTAGTTGTTATGACTTCTACAAGCACTGAAACCACAAAACTTGATGTGAATAGTCTTGAAGAAATACGCAAATGTCATGACAATTGTTCTGCAAGAAAATGTCCAGATCTGGGATGAAATCTCTGTCTGTTTCTGTCTCTCTCTCTCCCACTTCTCTACTGTGTAGCTCTTGCACACAAGAGCTCTCCATGTAGGCCCCAAAATCTGATTGTCAAATTGGTGCAGTTCTGCACGCCGAAACTAGTGACATTCACCTGCACGAGCTCTAAAAAATAGGACTGGTATAGATTTACGTTCAGATTGCGCACCCTGGAAAGTGTTAATATCGCCGAACTCCATGAGTTTGACGAAATTGACGTTACCGACAAGCAACTCTGGGAAGCAGGTACGTCACGTAGTACTTATTCCATGATAAATTAGGGAGTTTTCCATGTTATGTGCACGTTGCTATTAGTCTTTGCCATTATTCAGCGGAAGAGAATGTTGATGTACTGTACTTCTTTGGGGATGCAATTAGATGTCAGTGCTTCTCAATCAATTCTCTTCACGCTGGTAGTGGTAATTTGTTCAAGTTTTTGGTGATCGAAGAGCCTGTACCGAGTGTATGTGTTGAAGATGTAGTGCTTCATCTTAGTGGCAAAGTTTCTAGCTTGTGCCATTAGACGAAATTCTACAGTCATTTAGTCCCCAAGTCTCTTTTCGTTCCCTGCTGTCACTACAATTTGCACAATGACATGGCAGAATAAACCTTAGTTGCTGGCTTAGGCTCTGAGCCTTGCTGAGTGTGACTTTTTCGACACATGGATGGCCAACTACTGAGTACTGGGAAACTAAATGGAACTCAAGGATCAAATCTGGAGTTTTTCTTTTAATGCTCTTTACTTGTTGCCCATTGCAGCCTTCCAGGTCCTGGTCATATTTTAGTGGATCCGTATGAGATTGAACTCTTAGGATATTTGCAAGAACCTGACAGAGCAGATCTTCGATAGTTCGTGAAACTGACGGGATTTCGGGAGCCAGAATTGGGACATTCATCCGCACAAAGCTCTAAAGACTAGGACTTTTATAGATATGCATTTCAGATGAAGACGCAGGAATCTGCCAATTTCTCAGTGCAGGAGTTGATAAGCACGGAAGCCACGTCTGGAGTCGATGACACGGAAGTCCTCAACTCGAGATCCTCTGTCTGTGCAGGTACATCAGACTTCGTCACGTCAACTCAAGGTGCTGATAGTCTTTCTCCTTGCAATATTGGCTCAATTCAGGCCTCTTCTTCAAATTGCTTCTCGGGGCAGGCATTGACGAAATGATGCAAGCCAAGGGTGGTCATACTGGTGATCTTGAGTTTGAGATTGCATCCTCCAGAGATCACTGGAGCGGCTTGAAGTCTGTGGATCAAGTCAAGTCTGAAGTCCAGCAGACTAATTCGGAAGATTTTCAGAGACTTCAAAACGAGTGGGGAGGTTTCTTTTATGATTATGGGGACAGGTTGAAGCTTGGCCGTAAGATTGCTGAGGGAGCCCAAGCCGACATTTTTGAAGCAGACGTTGAATATTCAAATGGTAACAAGGTGGAATACGTCTTGAAAATCTTCAAGGGAAGGTTCACTCTGCAGGACTTGCAGAAACAGTGGCCTCGTGGTATGCTACGGAGAGTTGGTGGGGGTGGGATAATGGCCAGAAAAGGTGGATTGCACTACGACGGAACCTTGTTACCCGATGGAAGGTTTGCGTTTCGGATACAACGAAGTTGGGGTGATTTGCGAAAGCTCATTGATATGAAAATGCAACAGAACGCAAACCAATGCGCGCCCTTCACAGAAGAAGAGGTCAATTGCATTCTGCTGGATATTGCGGAGACGATGAAAGCTTTGCTGAAAGTGAACTTGTCCATAGAGACCTCAAAGCCTCCAATGTTCTCGTGTATCCGTTTGGGAAAGTGGAGATTTGAAGTTGTTTGATCCAACATTGCATAGGTTCTTTTGTGATGTTTCGGATTACGAATGCACAATGGGAGTGGTGGGGACTGGGTTTTGGAGAGCGCCAGAGATTCTTGTTGCCGTGAAAAATGGCGATGTCAAACCAGAAATATTCACTGGAAAATCAGATGTCTATAGCTATGGGATGACCTGCTATGAAATTCTAACAGGATGTGTTGCATTACAAGATGTCGGCAGAAGTGATTATGATTATGTTGTTTGTGGAGGAAGACCTCAATTGCCTGAAACCATCAAACCTGAACTCAAGATGTTGCTCCAGAGGTGTTGGCATGAAAATGCTACAGAAAGACCAACTTTTCAAGAAATTTGGGACACTCTTAGGCAGGTGGAATACCCCCAAATCAGCGTAAATTACAATACATTATGTCGAAATGAAGACAGAAGATGGCCGCATCTCTCTTCTGATGGTGATCAAGATAGAAGGTAACTTTTCACTATTGTGGTTTTTTATTGTGTAAGCAACCAAAATTTTAGCAATGTGTTTCGTGTAAAACCAATATTTTTAAAATAAACAAGAGTTTTGACCACAATAGGGTGTAAATTTAGCAAAAATTAACCCTATGAGGATTGACTGGTCACCGTGGAATCACCCTTTTTGGAACAGTGTGAATCAATTGCTAAAAAAACTCAAGAGTACCCATTGGAGGTCAAACCACTGTGCAAGACCTCTTATATTTGCACAAAATTTCAAGGACGAACATATGCACTCACTTTGTCTTACATAGAGGGATTGCTTTCTCTATCAGCAGAGCACTTCCAATGATACAATATGATCCAAGTGATAGAAGGCTTTTGGAGTTTCGAGCACTGTAAGAGAAAGGAAGAGGAAGACACTGTCGAGCAAGGGGAGCCAGGCTAATGCCCTCCAGGACTTTCGTACAGACACGGAAAGGACATCTCAATACTCATACTTCTAGTCCTCCACGTTTTTACAGCGGTAAGCGAATCTTCATGCATTAATTTGCGCCCCAAAGCATTAAAAGAGGAAAATTGTTTGGCAGTTTGGCCAGGAACACAACCCTCATGGCAGGAGAAACTCTCCCTACCGTCAGTTGTTCCGGGATGCCACATACCATGCGCAAGAATGCCTGTCAGATTGCCTCCACTCATTACCAGTTAGTTACACGCAACCCCGCCTTAGTTTTTCCACAGACCCTGCATTGAAAATAATGGACTTCTAATAAATGCACACAACTTGAAATGTGGAAGTTGTCCATCAGATGGGCACACGGTCAGCTACAAGGGAAGCCATCCTCAATATTTTTGCCACCAATTCAGTTGAGGAAGATTCGACTGTAAACTCAAACCTCTGAATGACGTTCCAAGTGCACCTTTCGTCGACATTACACAATAAATAAATATCTACCATTCCTGTACGTCAATAGTTATTGAAGTGTCCGGGGGCTGTACATCATGTTTCAAACATCTACAGTTTTCCACAATAAGTCCCTTTGATTTTTTGGTCCCCTTAATGCCCCTATTCAGTGTAGAACATTCTAGAAAATTTTACGATCCACATGAGAAATGGAATTGAGTGCACTTTTATTCAGATCCAATAAAAGTGGTCAATACCCACAAACATCCACAGCAATAGATAATGGTGTAATCAACGGAACATGAGCTCAACCAAAAAAGCGAATCAATGAGTTCTTAAGAATAAATTAAATTACAGAACATGGCAACAGGATGATGAAATTCAAATATTCAGTCCCACCTGGAGCATTCTTCACAGCACTAGTGACTATCTGGCCTGACTACCTCCTGCTCGTTTCGCCGAAATCATAATAAACTGGTTACGGCGGATACGAGAATACTCTATAAGGCCACAAGCTCCACACAATTCCTCCAGCTCTGACTCCTCCCAATAGCGTAGGGTACTTGAGCTTATTGCTCCCTTGATAGCCTGCGCACAAAGAGGAGGGTCACGACTGTTAGAAACTGAGAAACAAAATATGAAACACAATCACTGATTAGATATAGATTTTCGGCAACACCTTAGTGCAGTATTAGGGTGTTCACTTGTTGAGGGTACTGCATAGATTATTGGTGATACTAAGATTTGGGACAAAATATACTATGCTAGGTTTCCCTCTCCAAGTCCACTCTAGTAAAGGCTAGCCCAGAGACCTTGTTGTGATGCAGAAAGAGCAACACAAGACAAAGACAAGCTAGGGGCTAATATGAGAGATTTTGACTCACCCTGCGGATGTTTTTGTTTCCGAAGTCAATGATAGGAAGAAGGGAGAGGAAGGTAGTAGCAACGAAGACTCCACCTGGCTTCAAGATACGACTTATTTCGGCCATCTGCACATTCAGAGGTGTACGTTAATTATTAACTTTGAATAGGAATGTATCGCTTGAGAGCGAAGTGTAACAAAAGAAATAAAACAAAGAATTTGTTGGGAAATTTTCATACCCCGGCTGCTGGAGATGGCCAGCAATGTAAAGCTGCTCCTGCATGCACTGCATCAATGGATCCGGACGCAAATGGCAGCCTGGCTACATCTGCTCTCACCAAAGCTATGTTCCTGAGGAATAAAAACAATTAAAGAGAGTCAATTAAAGTCAGTCAATTGGAGTAAATACTCTTCCAAACGAATCCTCTTTTGAAACGCCAGTTGGTGGAGAAAGGCACTAGGGATAGATGTTCTTACGATGATCTTAATGAAACATCTTGTCTGATGAACTCATTAGATTGTCGGAGCATATTCTCGGAGAAGTCAAGAGCAATAACAGACTCATAATCTCCACTTTGAGCAAAACGACGGGTAAACAAGCCGCTTCCACAACTAACGTCAAGGAGTACACCACCTTTCACTGACTTGAGATAGTTTTGGGCCATCTTGAACTGCACACGTCATCATCAGGATATTGGAACGTAATATATAAACAATGCAACCCCTGTTCGAGAGATTGAATAAGTACACATATAGTGCACAGATTCTCTTCCCACTAAAACAATGCCAACGTGATGGGCATAATTGTCATATTTTAAACATCAATTTTACAGCCTCTGTTGAAAACAAAGCACGAACACCATTCCACAAATTTAACATTCTAGAGGAGTATAAAACGTGCACCCTATCCACTGTAGAACAAACAGAATCTGGAGCACTAAAATATTGAAGAATCTAGCCCAGTTTTGAAGCAGTTTATTCCATCCCGAGGCATGCAATCACTGTCGAATGAACCCACATACAAACATGCCAATCGAAGACTAAATCAATAGAAAACAAACAGTCCTAATGTGAGCCACATCCATCTCTGTAAGCATAGTATGAACTCAAGAGTACTCATAAAGATTCCTTGTTCATTGATTCCAAGGGTGTTCAGGCATTCCACAAGAATATTATGAACGAGGCATTGGTAAAAAGAAGAAAAAATTCAAAGACAGATTGAAGCTTTTACCTCCTCATCAGCACCAGGAAATCCAGCCCGGGCAAAATTCTGTCGCCAACCTCGTTCATACACAAATGAGACCACTGGGCTCCTGAACTCACAAGAAAAGCCACCCCAAAATGAAAATCCAAACCCTAAAACACTCAAATTTCCTCGTGAAGAATGCCTAATAAATCCTCTTGCAAATTGCGACACCACAGAGTTCAGACAATACACCTAAAAATCTCTTCGCCAGCTGTTGTGTCTTCATCATACACTTTCGTCCCTTCCAGAATGGTGAGGTCAAGATAGTCACCTCGATTGGAAAACCCCCTTTTACAGCTATCACAGGCAAATCCCGACTTTTTAATTGCAGCTCTGCACACACACCCAGAACCGAGTCAGCATGAGAACATTCTTCACAACATTATATTCTCTTCCGGAAATAATCCAAACCCCAAATATTGTGAACACAAAAGACTTACTGAGTCAAGCCTGTAGGACCACTTCTGCTAAGAGGTTTGAAGCAAATTGGGCAGCACAGAAGCTCACTCGTTGAGGTGTTTTGATGTGGCTCCTGAAATAATGTGGAGGAAGACGTATCAGCCTCTAAACCTTGAACTTTGTAACATAATATCCAAAATTGACAAACCAACCGCACAAACTTCTTAAACCCCTAAAGCACCAGGGTTTTGAAATGACCAAGTCAATTGATCATATTGCAAAAACAACAATTCAGATACGAAGAATTTCATATCACCAGAACCAGTGAAGAACGCTGCATTCAAGAAACAATAAAATTCGACTCAAGGAAGTCCACATAAGGCCAATTCAAAAGTACTACAAAAACATCAGCCCCAATTTGGTGAACGAGTTCACAAATTGCGACAAGAACAAGAGAAGCTTACCGAGTCCAGATCTGGGTATGCGACCGTCGCCCGCACTGCTAAGTTCCTTTTATTCCTTTCCGTCGCCCGCACTGCAATCCCATTCTTTGAACAACCACGGCCTACAATTTGGCTCGACCAAGAAGACAAGTTCACCAAAGAGCTAGACGTGGATTCACGACTACAAGAACGCTGCAACAATGAAGCGACGATCGCCACATTTGCAGACATAGATGTCGCCATTGCCATTGTGTTTCAAAACACCACAACAAATCTATGGATACCAAATTGACTGTATATAAAACCCTACCGATCAAAGAACTCTCAGACTTCGGAGCTGCACAAAAACTGGCGATGTGCTGCTGACTACCAGTTGCTGGTAACTACCATTCTGGGTACAGAAGTTCACAAAACAAAAGACTCATTTGATGAAATTAGAATAGCGTGGTGTCGGTCGTCACGGCTCATCAGTTGCTGAAAGCGGCAGAGTGGAGGTGCAGTTGACGTCACACCTTGGCAACGTGGCTGCCTGTGAAGCAGGAGAGGAATAACGAAGACGAGAGGTCTTTTTCCTCTTTCTTGTTTTCCCTGGGTTTTTTCGGTATTATTAATTTCCTGAACACATTGAACTGCGGCCTTCCTAATGTTGAGTGGCCTCTCATTCTCGGTGGAGTGAGGTCGTTATCTCTTTTTGCCTTTTTAGTTTCTTATTAACTTACAGTCACTCTCAGCTCGACAACCAGGGCACGTCAATCTCCGGAGAAGCGGCAATAAAGAACTGCGTGGGGCAAAAGAGACTATGTCCCAGCAAAAGAGCGTATCTGCTGTCTTGTCAGCACCGCTTCACAGTTGGAAGACATTTCTAAATTATGGATAATCGGAAAACTGTCAAATAAATCTCACACACTGCAGGAGCGTGCTTGGCTTCATGTAAGGTGGGGTACACCCAAAATTGCACCCTACATAAAGCTGTTATCACTCTGCGTACATCTCCAAAATCGTACATCTGTGAAGCGTGTGTTGAAGAAACGATTTTAGAACATCTACCAAAAAAAAATTTATCCTTTATAATTTTTGCATACAATATCCAAATGTTGCGTTCTTGGTGCGTTGAAACCTACTTTCACTTGCCACCAAGAAAGTATGGAAATTTGACCCGTCTGATAATAATAACTAGGCACAGGAGCAAAAAGTGTCGGTTTGTGGGGTACCCACCTTATTACACTCACAAATCACTTTCTGTTTCTGCTGTGACTTTCCGAAGGAAGGTTAGTGGGGGCATTGGAGATACGGTAATCACGATCACCAATTGTAACCCTTGGTAGCACTTGCTTTTTCCTACTCCAAAAATGTAGGAAGATAGAATCCAAATTCAAAGACATAAATGAGGTTTAGAGTCTCCTAATCATTGGACAGCTTCAAGACCTACAAGTATAAACAAAACAACCACACTCCGCTAATGCATGCACCTCAAACTACATCATAAATTGACTAGAAGAGAGACAACTGCAAATCTTTGCACCGAACCATACTGTAGCAGCCTTCGCTCCAATTGCTTCACAACTGTGAAGCGGAAAATAATGAGAATTGAAGCCGCCAGGTCATCAACGACAACAAAACTTAAGGATGACCAGAATATAGAAAACAGACACAGCAGACATTGTTGAATACAAGCCCCTGAAGCCAGTCATCACATTAAACAGCAAATCAGAGAATAGATTCTTACAGAAATCAAGACTTTTTATCTCAACTGTATCTGTACAAAAGATTCGACTACCAACAGCAGAGGTTCATAAAATAAGCTGAACCCTGTCTACGAATCTCGTCCAAGCTCAGCTGGACTTTCAGCAGACTAACATACTTCCATTGTTTGCTAATAATGTCTGTCGGCATAAGAGAAGCCTCCGGAATTTTCCAATTTATCCGCCACGAGCCTCCCTCCTTGTCGCGTCATGTAGAATGTCGACATCCACACCATCAGGTGGAAGTTGCACATAGCGCACCACTGAACCTCGAATGAAGCAGTTCTTCACAGAGAGCTGAAAACCCAAGTACACAGCATTCGAAGGTTAGCAACAGTAGAGATCTGATAAATAACCCCCCACTAGACAGAGCCAGCTGAGAGAAAACCCTAAAAACCCTGGAAAAATGAGAAAAGATATGATGTCAACGTTAAGATATACGTTATCCAATCCAGGCTACTTTGCACTTTAGAGACCTGGGCAGAAAACCCAATTTACTGTAGGTTTCTTTCCTTCTAGGCCCAACGCTTTGAAGACCTTCCAAATGAAGACCTGCAATCTCAGTCTCTCAAGGTTCTAATTGAAGACCCTAACAAATCAAAAACCCTATGGAACGGAATGAAAAGGGTTTGTTAGAAGGCTAAATTGGACACTTACCCATCCTGCTTAGGGTTTATTCAAAAATCAACAAAAAGGGGTCTCATAGAGGTTGATCCCATTGAACTTCAATTATTAAAAACACAACAGGATCTTCGTCACCATCAATACCCTATAGAACGCATGGCGGGTCCTCTCTTGCACTCCTGTTCCCCCAATCCAAATTTCTTACTGTATACTAAAATTGCAGGATTTAATTGAATTAACCTAATAAAACCCTAGTAACAAGATAGAAAAACAGAACCAAGTCCCGCAGTTGTTCCAAATTAGGGCTGAGATAGAAGCTGGAAAGAATTGCGCAGGAGAGTATAGTCCAATTGTCTATATAGTGCAAGATGTTGAAAACCACGAAGCAGAATCAAACTCTACAACTGGACTGTCACCCTCTGTTGCAAAACCCAAACAAGAGGCATTTGCAAGACCACAAGAGCCAGGAGTCGAAACCTAACCATGTGAGGGTATTTGGTATCATCCACGACGCGCGTGTTTTCTAACTTGATGTTGAGGTACTGATCCACCGAGTGCAGAATTCCACTGATGGCCAAGTCATTTTTGAGCTCCACAATCACCTCCTTCCCGACCAGCTCCTTGAAAT
This sequence comes from Antitrichia curtipendula, assembly GCA_951230915.1. Lineage (NCBI taxonomy): Eukaryota > Viridiplantae > Streptophyta > Bryopsida > Hypnales > Leucodontaceae > Antitrichia > Antitrichia curtipendula. Next base: position 43,041,176 of record OX579633.1, read on the forward strand.
ACGAAAAGAAAAGCTGCACCGCCACGCCAACAACACGTCAAAAGAGCGCAGGTTCAAGCAAAGATAGCTTGAACGACATAAGATAGCCCAAACCCAAAGAATCGTAAACCCTAACTGAGGATTCTTCGCGGTAAACTCCACATGTCAAAATGTTCTCTCCGTCGAAAGACCTTAATTGCAAAAAAGACTGGAAACGCACCATTGTGAAAGCGCAGGCCTGATGAAAGCGCACTCGAGGTCGAAGGCGAAGATCCGGCGTCGGTAGTCTGGTTCTGAAGCGGGTCTGGACAGAGTATTCGTCTTCGGGTTCAGCACACGTGATAATATGGAGTTGCGAAAGACTGGTGTTGCATGTAAAAGTGACATTAGAGAAGTATGGGGAAAAAAACGGGCCGGAAGATCTTTGTAAATTTCAGAGTTTATCCCTCATAATGTATGATGCCAAAGTTGGATGGACATTTTTTTCATTTGGCTAGAGCTTGAAAGTGAAAATTATAGGCAACCCAATGCATTAAATTCATGCTCATGTTTGGCACTTTTCCTAGTGATTTTCTTAAGCAATTATTTAACCTTGCATTTCAATCGTCAAACAGTCAAAAAAACAAAAATTGAATGCAAATGAATGGTCGATTTACCACAAAACTATGTATCTTTGGTATGATTTGAACTTAGGTACCCGTCAACCATTTGGTGCCCAAGGATTCACCATATTGACATACCACATCCTAGACAATGAAGGACAATGACATGGTATGTTGGAAGGGATTCCTATCTAGACATGCATAAAAAAAAAACTAAAATTCTAGCATTGTTAGTACAAATATTTTGGTTCTTTATTGGGGCGACATGGCCAATTAAGGGGGGCATATGATGGTGTATTTATTGCATTTTTATGTGTGGATTTCATGTTGCATTCAATGTGGTTGTAGTATTTGATTACTATTTACATAACAACTACCTTCTGCATTTTTATTGAAGAGTGTTCTTGTTTTTCTACTTGATATCAAAGCTAAGATGACGGAGATGTTGATGATGCGACATTGTTTATGAGATTGCATACTTTCAAGTCCATCTATTATTTGTACTTGTGAGCCCCTATTTTCAATCATCTTTGGCAAATTTTGATGCCAAATCTCAATGTCAATGCCTATCTAAATTCTAGCCGTTTGTATCGTGCATCTGGCGTATAAAAATATTAATGATTTCATTTTTTCTTCTATTTAGTGCCTACTTCCACTTAACAATTTTTTTTAAATGGCAATTAAATAATGACAATACAATACAATACATTGTTAACCAATGCTTGGAGGTCCCTTTGCCATTTACCCAAACCTAGGGGGCTTCCCCATCATTGGCTAAATCTAGTCAACAAACCATTAGTGTGTTTTGAATTAAACTGAAAGTCCCCCCTTTAATTGGTATCTCAGGGAAGGAGAAGGTAAACCAGTCCATTACCGTTTACTTTCTAACTTTGTTAGTAGACCTACCCAAAATTTCCATCACCTAGTTTTGGACCCAGTTCCATCTAGAAAACATCCATATCCGGGGGGTTTATCACAAAATCAAAGCCTTTTATAACAAAATTAGGATTTTATATGTTACGACTCCGTCGTCCCAGCTGGACGGAATCGTGGAGACTTCGGAAGGAGAACAGTTAGACCGGGAGACAGGCTCGACCGGGGAAGGCTGCCTGGAAACAGTTACTGGGCAGTTACCGCATGACCAGATAAAGCCCAGTGAGGGGGGCGTTGTCCCTCACTCGACATTCTTCAATATGGATCCTTGATTCCGGGGATGATTCTGTTTTCTACTTGCTTGTAATTTCGGCGTTGTGTTTCTTCGTATGTTCTTCCTGAGCTGTTCAGATGCGTGAGTCAGCCTGAGCAATAACTGAGCGAGAGAGTCGGGACAGTTCAGATGTGGGAGCCAGGTTGAGCGGTAACTGAGCGAGACTGCGAGAGTCATGATGAGTCTGACAGACTCTAATTATACAGATTGGTTCCGCTGCGAGTTAAGTCTTGATCCGATTTCGGTGAAGCATCGACACCAAATAGCTCCTCGGAATTCGAATCATGACATTATGTCGAGTCCTACGATTGTCCATGCTTCAGCGGTCACTGATCCGGCGTCGAAGGCAGTTATTGATAAATTCCTGAATTAGAAGTTACGGCTCACTGAATTGTGAGTGCACAGATCGATATAGTGGGAGCGAATCTGGGAAGTTATGGATCGAGAGGGATCAGAGGAAGGTACCGGGCAGTCACTGCCGGAAGGAATGGAATCTGAGTGGGCCACCTTTATTCAGCAACAGGTACAAGCTGTTTTCCAGACGGCCATTCCGCATATGGTGCAACAGGTGGCGGAGAAGGCCGGAGCCCAATTAAAGCAGGCGTTACCCGCTGCAATTAGAAGAACGAATGACCCCCTACATAACCGAGGAGGAGAACCTGATCATGAAGGGTTTGACAACAAAGACTCGAAAGTAGCGGCACCTGAGAAATTTGCAGGCAAGAAGGGTGGTGAGGTATATAAATGGTTTGCCCAACTGCGACTAGTATTCCGGGGTAAGCCACGGGCCTATTGTCATGACGAAGACAAAATTGCTTACGCTCTTTCTTACATGACCGGTGCAGCTCAAAATTGGGCAATGCCCATTCTCCAGGCTCTCGATGAAGGGCGTCCCCATGAATTATTAAATAATTATAACGCTTTTCGCGAAGCTGTAATCGCCGTTTATGGGGAACTTGATCGAAGAAGTAACGCGGAAGATCGGTTAGGACGGATCCGACAAACGGGATCGGTGGCAACATATATCTCGATGTTTAATGAGTATGCTGCGCAGGTTGATTGGAACGAATCCAGTTTGGTGGCACGATTTCGAGGAGGCCTCAAGGAAGAAATTTTGGATTCCATTGCTACGGCAGAAACTCAACCGCAACGACTCCATGAATGGGTGGCTATGGCGTCTCGAATTGATGAGCGCTTATGGGCACGGCGTCAGAGGCGGCAACCGTTGGCTCCATCTTCCCATTCGAGGGATTCTACCGGTCGATTTCAAGCTACCTCAAGTGGAACCGGTCCGGTCCCCATGGAAATCGATGCTACTTATGGAACGACCGCTATGGCAAAAACAGCCGCCGAGCGCTTAGATTATCAACGGCAAGGAAAATGTTGGGGTTGTGGGTTACATGGCCACATTCGATCTAAATGTCCCACAAATCCCTCTAAACCAGCATCTCTTGCAGTTTTAGAAGGAGAAGAAGTGAAGGTCAATGAGTCGGGAAAATTAAGAGCCCGGGACTGAGAATTCAGTACCCGGGCACGATTCAGACAGCTGCTACCGTGGTTACAAAATCTGGCTTAATCACTAACAATGTTATATCCCGTCCTTTTCAGATCATGGAGGAACCACCAGTTCCGCATTATTTACGGGCGACTATTGAGCCAGCAGCACATTTAACATTGAATGCTTATATTAATTCGGTTCCAGCCCCCACTCTTGTGGATTCGGGTGCTACAGGTATTTTTATACACCATGATTTTGCTCAATATTGTGGAGCAGAAATAAAAAGAAAGTCAGTGCCACGGGAGGTAAGAGTTGTTGACGGGAGAGTCATTAACTCCGGTTTGATTACTCATGAAGCGACGATGCAATTAGATGTGGGTCACCATCGCGAAGTAGTGGTAGCAGACATCACCAACACGGGGCGTTACTCTTGTATTTTAGGAACATCCTGGTTGGTTTGCCACGACCCGACCATTCGTTGGTCCCGCAAAGAAGTGGCCTTCGAATCAGATTATTGTAAAACGCACTGTCTGCCAAAGACAGTGCGAGAACCAGATGTAATTCATGATGCAGAGCTGCCGCAGGTAGCCCGAGACCGAGAGCCTGGCATTGTTTCCAGCCTCATGACTACAGGCTGTGATTCGCCAGGGAAATTGCCGGTTGGTGGGGTCCCAGTTAATGCGGCACCCGAGCAGGCGCAGGTTGGTGAGACCATCACCCCACATCGCGTCGACATCCGCAGGGACCATCGCACCCCACGTGGCACGGCAGCTGTGAAGGTACATGTCAGAGAGCCTAACACGGAAACTCGAGCAGGGCGGGGATCAACTGGCAGTTTATCTGCCGACGACTCCTCTCAGCCAAACAAGCTCGGGGGAAAAGGGGGTCGCAGCAGTCCAAGATTCCAGGCGCCGAAGCATGCATGGGTTTCTGCAGCGGCTTTTCGATTATCCAAGAAGGGAGCTGATTTATTTATGCTGGAAGTATCAGAATTGGACGGAGAAAATGCGACCAGTGAGCCACTGGCAGAACATATACCGGCAGAATACAGAGACTTGTATAAGGTATTTAGCGAAAAAGCTTCTAATGATTTACCAGACCATAATACATCAGACATGAAGATAGAATTTAAAGAGGGCCAAGAGCCCCGCAACACGGGTCTTCGTCCTATGTCCCCCTTGGAATTGGAAGAGCTTCGCCGCTACCTTGAGGAAAATTTGGGCAAGGGTTGGATCAGACGCTCTAAGTCATCGGTTTCAGCACCCATAGTATTTGCCAGAAAAAAAGACGGATCTATTCGAGTTTGCGTTGATTATAGAAATTTAAACAAGGTGACGATAAAAAACCGGTACCCTCTCCCATTAATTCTTGAGTTAACGGATCGTTTGGCAGGTGCGAAGATATTTACAAAATTGGATATTCGTCAAGCTTATCACCGATTACGAATGGCTAGGGGCCATGAATTTAAAATAGCATTTAAGACACGCTATGGATTATTTGAGTATCTAGTGATGCCTTTTGGTTTGACAAATGCGCCTGCTCAATTTCAGGCACATATGCAAGACATCTTCCACGATCTTCTTGATATTTCAATTGTGATTTATTTAGACGACATTTTAATTTTTTCAAAAGACCTCAAGGAACATCAAATAATTGTGAGGGAGGTTCTTCAAAGACTATACAAATATGGCCTTTATGCTAAAGCTTCGAAATGTCAATTTCACCAAAGTTCTGTTGAATTTTTGGGTATGATTGTTTCAAAGAATGGTCTTGAAATGTGTCAAGATAAAATTCAAGCTATTTTAGAATGGCCTACACCCACCAATGTTAAAGAGGTTCAATCATTTTTAGGATTTACTAATTTTTATCGTCGGTTCATTCCCGATTATTCAAAAATCACAGTTCCTCTTACAGCTTTAACACGCAAGGATAAAAAATTTGAATGGATTCCTTCGACAGAAGAAGCTTTTCAAGAATTACGGTCTCGATTCACCAAGGCACCGGTACTCATTCACCCTAATTTCCAAAAACCTTTTGTTCTTGAAACAGATGCGTCGGATAATGCAACAAGTGGTATTCTATCTCAACGTGGTGAAGACGGTCATTTACATCCGTGTGCATATCGCAGTTCTAAAATGCAACCCGCAGAACAAAACTATGACATTTACGATAAAGAGTTGCTTAGTATTGTTTTAGCTTTTCACGATTGGCGAGTATACCTCGAGGGTTCGCCACATCAAGTACGGGTCATCTTTGACCATAAAAATCTAGAGCATTTTATGACAACTAAACAATTAAACAGGCGTCAAGCACGATGGGCTGAACAATTGTCAGCTTTTAACTTTGAAATCCAACATCGACCAGGATCTCTAAACGGACGAGCTGATATGTTATCACGACGTGCCAATATTTCACAAGAGGGTCACATACCTTCAAAACCATTGCTAAAATTGGCAGCGTTGGAGACATGTGCACCTGTGTGGAATGATGGCCACATTATGGAATATATTAAAAATGCAATTCATGAAGATACCTCTCTTAAGCCAATATTGGCTTTCTTCACAAATGATCCAGAGAGATCGCTAGCAGATATTCGACGACGGTTTCAAGCCTATAACATGAAGGACGGCTTGCTTTATTTTCACAATGCCATTTACGTACCCAATGATCCCGAGCTACAACGTCAAATATTAAGGTCTAGGCCAGTGTTTTTTTTTCCGGCGATTTGGTGCAAAATTGCACCAAAAATTTTGACCTAGCACCAAGCCTATAGGAAATTTTTAGTAAAATTTTGGATGAAATCGCCAAAAACCTTCAAGTTCAAGAAAAATCTTGGATGAAATCGCCACATTGTGAATGAAAATAGAATTATAGATATGTAGTATCACATTTTCTATACAGTACTTGGATGAATGTTGAAACTTGGAGCACCACCATAACATTTAATATCGCCACTTCGCCACTTCATGGAAAATGAAAAAAAAAACACTGGTCTAGGCACGATGCTCCAAGTGCCGGTCACCAAGGTAGAGCAAAGACGGTGGATTTGGTAGCAAGAATATTTTATTGGCCCACTTTACGAAAATATGTCCACCGCTACGTGGACGGTTGTGATGTATGTCAAAGATCGAAACCCACTCATCATCGCCCCTATGGATTGTTACAACCAATTCCCGCAGCAGAGGCACCATGGAAGCGGGTCACGGTGGACTTTATTGTTAAATTACCAATCAGCAACGGGTTTGATTCCATCATGGTAGTTGTTGACAAAAATACTAAGTTAGCACATTTTATATCTACAAATGAAACAATTGATTCCTCAGGGACAGCTCTATTATATTTGCACCATATTTGGAAGCACCATGGTACCCCAAACGAAATAATATCAGACCGCGGCCCAGTTTTTATTTCAAAATTTATGAAGCGGATAAATCAACTTCTTTGTATTCAATCATCTACAACTACGGCTTTCCACCCACAATCAGATGGCCAGACAGAAAGAGTAAATCAAATACTTGAGCAATTTTTAAGAATGTTTACGACAACAAGACAAGACGACTGGTCCGAGTTATTACCAATAGCAGAATTCGCGTATAATAATTCTACCCACTCGGCCACAGGTTTCTCTCCATTCTACGTGACATATGGCTATCACCCAGCTATATCTTTCACTACTCCTTCGAACTCAACTGTTCCTGCAGCAGAAGACAGAGTCAGATATTTACAGCAAATACACGAAGAAGTTAAAACGATGATCAAATTGGCTGCTGATCAAGCCAAACGAAACTATGATCACGGAGTTCAGCTGCAACCCTCTTTTCAACTGGGGGAAAAAGTCCTATTACGGCATGAAAATATTAGAACTACGGCTCCAAGTAAAAAATTATCTTCGAAATTTCTTGGGCCATTTACCATTACTTCAAAAGTATCGGACCTGGTTTATCAACTTCAGTTACCAAAAACCCTTCGCATTCATAACGTATTTCACGTATCCCTTTTAGAAAAGTACAGACATGACACAATTGAAGGACGCAAACAGCAACGACCACCGCCAATGTTAACTCCTGAAGGGGATCTGGAATGGGAGGCGCACAAGGTTTTAGATTCACGGTTCAGTGGTCGATGGAAAAAATTGCAGTACTTGGTTGTGTGGGAGGGATATGGCCCCGAGGAAAATTCCTGGGAACCAGCTGACCATCTTCGAAATGCTCCTGATCTAGTCGCAGAATTTCATTCGCTCCATCCTCATGCACCTAAGCCTGAAAACCAACACCTAGTTCGACAAAACGTCAACCGCCGAAAAAAGGGGGGGGGTAATGTTACGACTCCGTCGTCCCAGCTGGACGGAATCGTGGAGACTTCGGAAGGAGAACAGTTAGACCGGGAGACAGGCTCGACCGGGGAAGGCTGCCTGGAAACAGTTACTGGGCAGTTACCGCATGACCAGATAAAGCCCAGTGAGGGGGGCGTTGTCCCTCACTCGACATTCTTCAATATGGATCCTTGATTCCGGGGATGATTCTGTTTTCTACTTGCTTGTAATTTCGGCGTTGTGTTTCTTCGTATGTTCTTCCTGAGCTGTTCAGATGCGTGAGTCAGCCTGAGCAATAACTGAGCGAGAGAGTCGGGACAGTTCAGATGTGGGAGCCAGGTTGAGCGGTAACTGAGCGAGACTGCGAGAGTCATGATGAGTCTGACAGACTCTAATTATACAGATTGGTTCCGCTGCGAGTTAAGTCTTGATCCGATTTCGGTGAAGCATCGACACCAAATAGCTCCTCGGAATTCGAAACATGACATTATATCAACAAGGGATAACGTGTCACTCCATTGATGGTGAATACTTAGTATTTGATTTAGGCAATTATAGGTTGGTTAGGGAATGTTCATGACTTTAGTCTATAGGTGGTTTTGTAATTTCAAGACAAACCACTTCAAAAAAAATTACAAAAATTGTAATTTTAATTGAAAATTCTAATTTCACTTGGATTTGATTTGTAAAACATGTACACACCTCTGAAAAATATGTGCCTCTCTTGAAGTTGGCCCCAACGTATTCAGATTGCAAATCAGGGTGGTAATAGGCTTGTCTACCTAATATAGTACATCCCACTAGAGAGGAGGGATGATGGTTGTTAACCCTTAAACGACAAGTCAGTCATCGTAAAAATCATCTATGTGGGTACCATGTGAATTGTTGGCTTAAAAAAGAAGACAAAACACTCATTGGTAGACAAACTACTGTAGAAGATCTTCCCTTTCCACATGAAATTTGGAAGATGAATAGTTGCACTTCTATCCTACATGATGAGATTCTTTGTCATTCATTGGCCATAAAACGTCCTCTGCATCGTTTATGGGTTAAGCAATGTTATGTAGGGAGAATTATAGTAGCTATTAAACACTTGTAACCAAAATTGGGAAACTCCAGTGAAAAACGTTGTGTGAACCAATCAAGGCAATCAAGAAGCTAAAATTTAAAGCAAATTGTGACTAAGGTAATAATAGGTCTAGAAATCGCCCACCTAAGAGCTGAAACTGAATTTTGGGAAGGCAAAACTTCTTGAAATATTTTTCAGTAAATTTTCCTTGAAAGAGAAGTGAATTTGGCATCTAAACTAAGTAGTTTCATATTTTTTGGAGCTTCTTGAGATTAGTTATGAAAATTTGAAGTTGAACTGACATAAAGCTCCAAAATCGTCCACCCCTGAAATGTACAAACACTGTTTGTACATCAGTGAAGGCTATGAAAAAACATCATGTACAAATTGTGTACATTTTACAAGTGGGCGGTTCTTAATGCCCGAACTGTTCTCGAGCCTGTTACCTTACCCCATCCAAGGGCGCAGACACGAAGACCGCAGGAGACTTGGAAAAGTCAGTAGCACAATTTCCTCTGCAGCACAAAATGCTCGAGTGAAGACTAAACAAAGGCCACACACAGAACCACAAACAAAATTCAGGTACAAGGTTACAACATCATCAATGGCACGCATGAAATGACGCAGCACCATCAAAAATATAGCCAGAGGATGGGCGAGGAAAATGCAAAAAAATGCTTGGTCCAATACTCTAATGGTATGTAGCACGCCACCGAGATTTCAGCTCCCGCGCACTGAATACCACCTCCTCCACGTTGCGAGCAAATATGTTATGCCTTGCGCAGAATACTACTTAATTTCAAGCCATTACTGGCAAGGCTCTGACAAACTGAGTTCTCATGGGAAGCCTAAAAAGGTCGCCGGAAAATTGGAAAGAGAAAATGTCTGGAGGGACAACTGGGACAACTGGGACAACTGGATCTGCTGACCCAGCACTTCGCCAAGAGAGGTGGAATAGAGGGCGGTGACTTATCTTACTGCTGCCAATATATACAGCCCCACATACTGATCGATCATTGATGAGGCTCTTGATACTTCACACAGAACCTTGAGTACGAACGAACGATTCATCACCTTGCCACGTGCAGTTCCTTCATCATCCCACCTGTTCCGGTACAGACTGGTTCTACACTTCTACTGGAGCTCCACCACATGTACAGTACTCCGGCGACGTCAAGGTTGCCTGGCCCTTGTGTGAGAACATTGGCATGGCCGAATTAAGAAGAGCTACAGTAGCTAGCTGGTGGAGCCTCGGTCAGTGTCTAGATGCCTTTAATTGATATTTTCCTGATCTTTTTCCTGATCTTTTTCCTGATCTTTTCCTGATCTTTTCCTCGAGCTACCTTCACGCATGCAGATTCAGGATTTGGCTTGAACTTGCATTGGCTAGCTAGAGTACTCCCACGCCATCGTTGTCGACCGAGGTCCTCGTTCGGACAGTGAAGATATGCACCTGCTGGCCAGTCTTGGCTGCCTGTCGTCGTTCGTTCTTTCGTTCAATTCGTTCTCTGTCCTTGAGTTCCTTGTCGCCCTCCCCCGATGGAGGAAGTGACTTCACAGCCTACGCGTCGCAGCTAAGGTGGTGCATGTTTTCTCGTCCTGCTTCCAGTCCTCCCTCTTGGGTCCTTGGGTTCTTGGGTTAATTCTTGTGAGTCGGTGATCGATCGCTATGGACGTGGTGAACGGGAAAATTGTGCCGGCGAGGACCGAAAGATCGAAGTCCGACATCTGGAGAGCGCTCCAACCTTCCGGCGTCCACGTCCGTCCTGGGCTCGGACCCACGAGCTCCATGGCCATGAATCTTGGCCCCTCGCGATGGATTCGGCGACCTCGCGACATTCACAACATCCTGGACCACCCCCTGAAGCCGCTCCTCCAATTAACTGGGTCTTCCCAACCGTTGGGGGATGCCATGGACGATCTCGGCCTCCAGGAGCCTTGTCGCGCCGGATGGAAAAGAAGCTGCGTAGAGCAGGACCACCATCAACAGTTGGTTAGGTCTTCCGCGTCCCGAAGCTCGGACCCGGAGTCCTCTCACTCGACATGCGAGAACGAGATGCAGCATCTGGAAACCGGAGATGCTCCCCAAACCCGACGAACGGACTCCTCCGGGGGTTCCGAAGGGAGTGGCGCCGCGGTGGAGGCTCGAGAGAGACGAGGCGTGGAGCTTTCGACGGTGGATCATGTGAGTGAAATCTAGGTCCCTCCAAACATTCTTGAATGAAGTGAGGACAGCAAAGTGATCACTGCTCTCTAGAAAAAACGCTACCTGTAACCGGACAACTCATGAGGCACTCCACCGAACAGTTTCAATATGGCAAGGTCTGACTGGTTAGAAAAACGAAACTTGTTCATTGAACTAGCCGGTGAAGGGCAGTGTTGTCTTCTCATAACAGCTACAAACACATGTGAACTCAAATTGAGAAAGGTCACAACTTTTTCCACAAAACCTTCGTTTCCTTGTTGAACCGGAGAGCCACTCCATTAGTACTCCGCATTTCCGAAAAGTAATATTTCAGTAGTACACGTAGAAAAAGAAACTAATGCTAAGTCGTATGTGACCGGTTATTCACTGTTCTAAGTTCTCTTATTTTCCCTCAACTCTCAGATCTAGTATCCACTACAACTAAATTTGGCACTCGCTTTCGGAAAAGGTGTTAACTTGTCAACACTATGATCGCTTTTCAATCGTGTGTGTCAAATTTCACGCGTGTGTGGGTCATAGGTTGCATTTCTAGCTGTGCTTGGCTGTGTCTAATCGAATTTGAGAGACACACAGAGGGCACTTGTGTAGTTTGTATATGTTTTGGAATTGTGGTTCACAATTCTAGACCATGGTAGATAGCAACGGTTTCGATTTGTGAACTCAGCTTCTCGCACTACTCTGGGTTGCTATACTTTTGAGCGCTTTTGTTCGAGTGAGAGAGAGCTAGACACTGAATCAAACTGACTGAAACTAATGGCCGTGACTGAGACAAATTGCAATCAAGCTGAGAGGGCTAAGTTGTCTCTCTAATGGTGGTGAGCTTCCACTGTGGGCAGGACAGAAATGTGAGCTCCTGAAACACGGAGCACTTGAGATGTACGTCACTGGCGCTGAAATGCATGGCTGCGTTGTGTAGGACGGAGTCACATGGATAGGGCCTTTGCGGTCTCTTGTGCGGAAGGAGCTGACTGCGTCGGACGTCGGAACATTGGGCCGAATCGTACTCCCGAAGGCAAGAGATCGAAACTCTTCACATTTACTACACTAGCTGCTCCGTCATTTGTGTGAACTGTGCGTGAGATTGCATTGCAAGTGAGTCTGTAGTCTATCAAAGACGCTACCCATGGGACACCATCCTACACACCAAAGCAATCAACTGATTCAGCTGGGTCACTAGATCTGTGCACACAAAACTGATCATTCTTTGTATTTATATATGTTTGAGAGAACTCACTGGCAGGATCGAATTCAGTTTACATGCAACTAATAGGTGGAAAAACAGTCTTACTGTAGCCTTCATTCCTGTCGTTGTCGTTGAATATCGCATGCTTCGGATCGAAATGTCCTTGCGCTTCCCTTAACTATTCCAACAGATATCATATTTGTTTTGGGGCGACCTGACCCTGACCCTGCTTGGCTGAGGGCCACTTCACCCGTAAAGGTTTTTGACTATGTTTTCACCAAAACCACTCTAAAACTGTCATTTTTAAGACAACCACCAAATTTTAGAAGAAAATAAACTTAGGACAAATTTAACCGTAGGATCTTTTAGGATTCCTTTTTCATGGGAGGGAGTGCTACGAAGGGCATAGACTGGTCCTGTTGTAACCCAATTAAAGAACAGCCATCTATTGTTATTTTTTTCAATTTCGGAAGTTAGAATATTCACCACCTGCGCCGTGCACCGGTGCACGAGCAATGTCTATTCAGCAATGGGAAACTTTGGAAAATATCAGCCTTCGTAGAGGTTCCAGGCCTGGGAACTAGTCAGTAAAATATCTTCGCTTTGCTTAGCTGGAATTTTATTTTATTTTATTTTTATTTTTATTTTATTTTATTATTTTATTATTTTATTTTATTTTATTTGAAAACACATGGACAAATTCCACTGAATGGGGAAAAAGTACAAGGAACCAGACGACAAAGTCCCCAGCAGAAGCAACTGGAAATTCTTTTGGTAGGGGTGGGTGTGCAAAGCGGAAAGGAATAATTCATTGCAAAAGGAGAGGAAAGGTAGTCTGCTCTTAAAGCGACCCCTTTGGAAGAGCCGATAGCATTTGGGGGGAGCTAAACAATCCTTGAAACAATTTTTGTAGCAAGAAAAATGGAATTGGCCTCTTACCCAAGTCGATTCATTGATTTTTTTGGATCTTTGTGGAATTACTTACAAATTTTTGAAGTTGAAATGCAATTGGTCAAAAGTAGTTGGGGGTTGTTTTTATGATTTTATTCTGCAATTGAGTTGCTTTTCTCTATGTATCAATAATAAAAAAATGTAAAAGAGATCAATGGATTTTTAATCCTTGAAAGGCTTGAAAAAGTAAAAGCCCTTTGTGGCCGTATAGTATATTTTTAAATTTGGTGGTATTTGATTAAAAGAACATTGACTAAATATTTTTTAATACAAAGTAAATAAATCCCTAAAGGACAATTGTCCATTGGACAAATAATTGAATATGCGATTAGGTTCCTATGAAGTTAATTTTGGATGGATGTTCACGAAATTTTGTCACAAAGTGTGAACATATATTCCCTTAGTGGGAATATAAATTTTTTTCTGTTTGGGTGCCCCGATCAAAAGTTATGTTGCCCTGAACTTTTTTGGCAGCTCGGGCAATTTTGGACAACTTTTGGAAAATTGCTCCTTTACTTCTAAAATTTGGCAGGTATGTAACTTACATTATATAAGATGCAAATGTCAAAAAATAACCATATATAGTGTAAAAATCTCATTGTAGGTCCAAGAGTTAAAGATTGTAGAACACATAAGACAGTAGTTACACAATCATTGCAATGAATAATAAGCTATTAAGCTTAGATGGATTTATAATATAGAATGGGTCTTGGTAGAAATTGGTAATTACTGACCATAGTTACAGAAAATTCAACATCTTCTAATTCTAACTAAAGGTAACAACACATAATTGTGACCTATTTGTGAAATTGTCCCATCTAGATTCTTGCTTAAAATGTATAGCCTCCATTCACAAGAGTCTAGGATCAATTTTAGATACATCTATTTTCATCACTTTGAGAATTCATAGTTTAATATTCACACAAAGTCCAAAAAATGCATTCTTAATATGATCTAGAATTCCTTTTCAACTACTAACAAAACTCAACAAAATCATGTTCAAACCCTTGTTTAGATTCATTTAAGTGGTGTTATGTAATTACCTTACTTCAATTGATCTTTGTGCAGAAAGATGTTGAAGGATACTTTCCCCTATTGGAGACCAACACCAAGTACCTCGAAATGGATGAATACAGCTTTTCGAGACGTTGGTTGTTTCAATACAAGTATGTTTTCACAAAACATCTTTATGTTAACTCCATTGCCAACTAGTCAAACATCATGTCTCAACTAAATGTAGTCTATCAAATCCAATTCAAATATCAATCCTATATTTTTATTATTTGAAATTATGAATTGTATATCACTACGAGAAGTTTCAATTGGTTTTGGAAAAAAATGTAATTGTTATCATTTTTTTTTGCAAAATTGAAAATAAATAAGTAAAATTAACAAAAACAATCCAAATTATTTGAAATTTCTTTAAGAAGTACAAGTAGCAATGGAGATTAGTGTGAAAATTTTACAATTGATTATTTTATTTTTTACACCCAAAATAATTGCAAGAAAGATTTTGAAGTCAAATTCGGCTATCAAGCAAAATTTATCCTTTTATTTAATTGATGTATAAAATTTTGATATCTTTTGCTAAAATGTTATTTTTTTATTTTTTTATTTTTTTAAATTGATGGAAAAATCAAATTTTTGTGATTATTTATAGTTAAAGGTGAAAATATAATTATATCAATTACAATATGTATAGAAAAACAAAATGTGCATGAAAGACACGGCATACTATATTGATCGGATTTTAACACATGGAACTTGCGATTGCAATAATTATTCCAGTTTTCTAATTTTTTTCTAATTTTTTTCTAATTTCAAGATGAAGTAGAAAGAGATCTTGTCAAGCTTCATTTTCTAGTATAAATCAAATTCCGGGATGAATAGAGAAGGAGGTGCATACAATGAATAAGTTTTCATTCAGAGGTCGACAATAAAATATCATGGAGGGTTTTGTTTTGGTTTTCATTTACAATGGAGTTTGCCATAAATTGCTTAATTCTATCTGATTAATTCTTGTTGAGATTGGACAGGTGCTGGATCAACAACAAAAGTAGGATGTATGTACTGGAGAATACTAGTATGAACCTAAACCTGAAATATATATATAAAAAAGAGATGTACAAGCAATATTTATGTAGTAGTATACTAAACTATAACCTTGTTATATTTGTTTAATATACTAAATTCAACATTTAATGTGAAAGTGAAGTTACGTATGATAATGTAGTTAAATATTATAGCGTCAAATTATAAGATACACATTTACAAGTAAATTACTTGGATAGAATGATTGAACTTTTGGGACATTCGAGGGTCAATGCCATAACATTTTAGAACAACGAGGAGGAGGGGTCCTTCTACAATGTCTTTGTACTATGAACTAAATGTTTTTTACAATTAGGTCAACAATTTGTGGACAAGCTTCAATTCAAGTTTTTCTATAGTGTAAGGAGTCTCAATTCAAGGATATGACATTCATGAATTAACTTGTAACCATGAAAGATTTTGTAACTACAGAAGACCAAGGGGTTTACAATAATGTAATTGTTGGAGCCTTGATGAATTGTGCAGGAGAGTTTGTCAAGTACCATGGCTTGAAAGCACATGACAACTTCATTGTGTACAAGGATATTTGCGGAAACTTTGTAAGTCACTATTGAAAAAGCACTAGTAAAAGTTAACCTAATTTCAACCCTATTTTTAATATCAACCCATGTATATTCCTGTTAAAATGTGCATTCTAAAAGGATGTTGAGGTCAAGAAGTGATTGATGGATGACTTTCAATATTGGTCCCCAAAACATGTCATTTTTGACAAAGTACCTTGCTAATAGGGGCTTGTCCATTCAAAATTGATATAAGAGAGCCTAGGTTAATATTGGATACACTTATAAATAATACTTGAAAGCTCATCATTTGATAATACAATGTTCAAAAAACATGATGTTCCAAAAGAAAATTTGGAGTCTTCTTTTGATTGCCAACAAGACCCAACAAATATTGTATGACAATTTATTAATAAAAATTGTGCTCATATATGTATTTGATTGATTTAATTGTAATTACATTATTAAAGTAGTCACATAAATTCTTTTCTTATTAATACCACTATGTACTAATATAAAAAAAAACTCATAGTTACTTTGGCATTGTTGTGACACCAAGGCATTAACTCATTGTTCCAAAAGACACATATTCCTACCAACTATTTATATAGCATTTAATCCATTTTTATATATATCTTTCTAAATTTTGTCTATAGTTGTAAGCTTGCTTTCAAACAAATTGCATACTTGAATTGTATGTCCTCGTGTATTTAATGAATTTTTTTATATTTGCATTCAGGTAGTTCGTGGTCAGAAGAAAAAGGACTCTATAGTTGATCATTGGATGCAAAATCCTTTACATTCCATCTTGGATGCAAGTGAAAAAGATTGACATTCTTCAAATCTACTTTTTTCAACTCAAAAGGGTTCACAAAGTTTAAATTTGCCATGTAGTGGAGTAGGAGGTAAAGCAAGGACACATGTGTCTTTCTTTCAATCAAGCACTTTTTTTTAGAGTATTTCTTTTACAACCTACATGGAATAATATCATGTAATAATGTAAATAGGATGTTGACTTTGTGCTTGAATGGCATTCATTATTGAAATGTATTTTATATATTGAAATAGAAAATAGAAAATAGATTACATTTTGGGTATTTGGAATAGATGGATGTCCATGTTTGACTTTTGCATTTAAAATTAATTTTAGATTCTTTCCATTAAATAATGATGAACTCTAACATATTTTAAGAACTTGTTTAAATGTAAGTGTGTGTTTGAGATCCTATACTATAGTCCATCATATCAACAATTAATCCTTGGAGTTCTTTGACTACTTTTCACAAAAAGAATACAAAATTACCACTTTCTAGTGCATTGAGCATAATTGAATTACAAAGAATAAATTTCTTTTTCATACTCTCAATTGTACAAATTTGAACTAGACTACTAGAGAAAAAATTTGAAATTTTTTTAGCCCATTTGACCATGTAGATTGTGAGATTATAATGTTTGAAGTTAGTAGAAAATAAACTTTAGGCCTTGCCCAATAGTGTCACCATAGTTTGACTTAACTTTGTGGAAAAGGAGGCACTCCCAACATCCAACTTTGGAAACTAGGACCATTAGGTAGGTAGTCATGTTAGTTACTTGCATGCCAAATTTCAAAGATAATGGAGGTATTTAACATCTTCAAAAAGTCTTGCATTGAAAGGATGTAAAAACAAAACTACATGAGAAAGATTTCAAAAAAACTTTTAACTCGATCACCTAATTAGAAAACATTATATTTTTAAAAAGCTCATAAAATTGTGCATCTTTGATAAGAATTTCACTTTCATCCACTCAAAATTAAGTCCATATGAACCTACCTAAGGTTTCCAAAGCTATACATGAGCTTAAAGAACTTTAGGGAGTTAGAGGCAATTAAATGACAATTTTAATTAATTAATTAATTAATTATACATATATATATATATATATATATATATATATATATATATATATATATATATATGTATACTAAATGACAGATTTAGAATAAGCACTAACATGAGATGTTCATTTTGAACATATACACTGAAAAATCAAGCTACAATAGCATTTTCCCTTTGAACAAATGTTATCCAAACAATATTTGGTTTTTTTATTATATCATTTAAAATTAAAGGCATTAACCTCTGAATGGTGAAGGCCTTTTTATTTTTATTTTTCTTAAACTGGAGTTTATTCTAGAAATAACCGAGAACAAATAGCGAAAAGCTGAGGTTTCTTTTGAGCTTCTTGGGGTTTGGTTTACATTAAACAAAACATCAAAACTTTAATAAATTTATCAAGCTCTCTTGAATTGTAAAAGTATAATTTTAAACTAGATGTGCTAAAGATCACATAGAAAAGTAAACACAACGATATCACATATGGATTGAAAGATTATAATGTTTGATAATGAGGGTGTTTGAATTGTAAAAGCAATTTCAATTGAAGTCTTTCAATCGACTTCTTATATGACCAGTCTTAAATTATGAGGTTACAGAAGATAACATATTGAATCAAATACAATTATAGCATGTCAAAATCTTCTTTATATTTTAAAATGAATTTATGATGTGAATTTTCACTCAAATTCAAATGTATTTGAGGCTCATCTCCAAGAGCTCTCAACACTAGAAAATTAAGTTTTGCAATAGTCACCTTTGTACAAAATCTTGAATATAATCATCATAAATGTTTATTTTTTGAAATCTCTTTCAAAAAGAACATGAATTCACACTTTGATATAAGGCAAATCTATTAATTTTCAGCATTTATCTAAGAGTGTGCCCTAAAAAATCTTGAAAATATGCAAATACTCAATTCATGATGTACAAGCTATGTGCATCAAAATTAGGGCAAGGTTTTTGAAATTTACTAAGTTAGACTTTGAAAATCATAATTAATTCATATCATATCCCAAAAATGCTCAACAAAGTATTTTAGAATCTCGTCCCAAATGCAAACAAGATTCAAAAGCATTTATATAATTTAATAACAAGAATGCTTTAAATGGCTAAAAATTTACCTATCCTTTAGTGATGTGATTAGTATGGGCCCCCGTTTCTTCTCAATTATTATATATGGCTCTAAATCAATTCATTTTGGATGGGAAGAAAAGAAAAACTTGCAAAAATGAAGGTCTTAGGGCTAGAAACTTTTCAAACTACAATTAATTTGCCTAAACAACTCCATATCTACATTCCCTATCATATACAATACCAAAACGTTTAGAAGTTACCATGGAATTCTTCTATGAAGTAAGCTCACTCATCACTTAGTGATGCTTTTGTTTACGAGGTATATTTTCAGCTGAGGGGTTTGGAAATAGGGATTGAAAAATCCATGGGCTCAATCCTCAACAATCTTATAATCTCAGTGGAAACCATTTCATGACAAATAACAGTCTCTAATTGGATGAGAAGAGGCATATTTTTTTTGTAACGTAGGGGTGCTTTATCATTACAAGCATTGTTGACTAAGATCCAACCGTTCAACATTGAGATTGTGCCTAGTGATGTGAAAACAAAGATTGATTATAAAAAAATAAGATCCTTTACTATTACTATGATCTTGTACATTATTTCTCATAAAGAAGTTTTGCTTTTACATCACCTAGTCTATGTTTTCAATCAAGAAAATTAATTTTTAGAGGGAATGTTTTTGAATACTTTAACCTTGGAAGAACATTGCAACCAAAAAGTGGGTGATGGTTCACTTTCAAGATTATTGTAGAAATGAAGAATGCATCTATTGGTCCAAAAATTCAGATCATTTTTAGCAAAATACCTTGGTGATAGGTCACGTCCTTTCAAAGATAAGACTATATATTCACTCTAACATCTTGTATTTGAAATTGCATGGTATAAATCACCCTTGCACTACAAGATTGTCCTTCATTATAAGGGCTATACAATATCCAAAAAATACTCTATGGGGGGTATTTTATAGGGGAGAGGATATTATTTTTCTTTAATTATTTTAGAATATCCTATTGCTATCTATTTTTTTAATATTGAGCATATAAAAATAAGGCTATTGTTTGTTTAAATTTTTTTCACCATCTCTTTTTTAGGCTATGCTTATTTAAACATTTTAGTTCACGGTTATTGTATTTCAACTTGGTAGCAAATGACCAAAAAACCCAAATAATATATTGAACATGCACAATGTTCTTAAAGCCATTTTTAAAAAAATAAACTAAAAACAACATGAAGATGAACACAACACAACTATAATAGAATTACAAAGACTTGTTACATACATTTACAAAAAACTGTAGAACATAATTACAAGAAAATGATCCATTCATAACCATTTATTGGAAGGAAAAACCTAATCATTATGGCAAAACTTGTAATAAGGCAACCTTCTCAAAATCAAAGACATGCATAATCACAAGTTCATATTGTTTACATAGGTCAAGCAATAACAACAAACCATTCTGTAAATGAACACATTTAGTAAATTTGGCAAATTAAACCAACTACTAGGGTTTATAGAAAACAAGTCCTCAACATTCTTGCAAACAAAACATTCATCTATGGTTCTTTTGCGTGGTTCATGAGTACTTTCAACTTACTATACTACCATCACATCATAAAAAAAAAGCCAACCATTACATTTTTGCCCTAGTATATATGCAGTATGCACACATGCAACGTGAGCCAGCTAGTGTACGCCATAGTTTCTGATTGACTTTTGATTTTGCACTACTACTCGAAATTCTAGAAGTCAAACTCTCAATCTAAGCATTTTACATCTTCAAGCTATGTCTAGAAATCACCATAAGATTCCTTTGTCCAATATGCCACCTTGCCAACAATCCCAATCCAGTGAAAAGAGGCTGTTACCCCCGGTTTGTATTAGTTGCCCCTCACCTTTTTCCAAAAATTTAAAGGCCGTTGATTGTTTGTTTTTAAAAAATGTTTACCTTCGAAATTACTGTTGGTTTCTTATAAAATCACAAGCCATTGATTTTGTGAGATTTAACTTGAGCCATCCAAATATCAATACAGATACGGATACCAAAATGAATACTAGGTATGGATACAATATTGTATACAAATATACAGTAAATACTGAATGCAAATACGGACACAAATACGGTACAATATTGGATATGAATATGGGTACGGATACGGATACAAGATACAGGATGTTGTTTATCCCATATTGTTTGTCAATTGCATTCCTTTCTGAAAATTACAAGAGGGTTGGGAGAAGGGGGAGGGTATGAAAATTTTAAAATGAATTTAAAATTTTTTTGGAGGGTTATCGGAGAATTAATTAAAAAAATTGGATTTTGGGTGCATTGTGACACTTTTGTCACACCATGCACCCAAAAGAGGCGGTCATTGCCTACTACTAAGAAGTGGATGTTCTCACAAGTGGATGTTGCCTCTTCCAGTGAATACAACTTTACCATATGTAATGTTATAGAAACTAAAAAATGAATGCAAAGCCTAAACTAGGAAAGCAAAAGAGGGTAGATTTGCACTAAATACTTGCAAGCAACCATGCTTCAAAACTTAAAACTAAGACATAGGGTAACTCTAAACCACAATTTTGTGCTCTTAACAAATAATTTTGTCACTATTGTTAATGTAACTTCCTAACCACTCAAAGTTTGTCATACAATGTTTGTAGACTATAAATGAACCATATATATTGTTCCTTCCTCAAAAAAAGTCAAAAAATCAAATTGTTGATGTATAGTTGCACTTACATAATGAAGGTAATATTAAGAACAAAGATTGAATGGATGACAACTTCATTCTCACATGCAATTTTTTTCTTTTATTGTACTATATAGTAAGGTTCAATAAGCTTACAAATTTTTGAATCCCAATAGTTTTTGCTTAGATTAGAAGAACTTTGGGACATGTACACAAAAATGAATGGAATTTTGAATTGTAAATTGCCTTGGAATCACACTAAAGTCTACTTCATCATCATTACAAATTTACACATATATAGTTGAAAATCATACAAAGTTTCATTAGAAAAATATCATGGCCAGTAAGAGTCCGTCTCCATCAGTCTAAGTTCCAGCCTCGTAATCATCTTTTTTCAAAATTTGAAACAAAATTATTATTTACTAACTGTTCGCCTTTGATTGCCATTGCCTCTTGGCCTTCTTTCTTCATTGCCATTGCCTCTTGGCCCTCTCCCTCCATTGTCATAACCTTTGCTTGATCAATTCATTGCCCTAGTTGCCTCTTGCTCTATTGCTAAGAGCATTTCCTCCTATAAACTTAGAAATTGAGCACTTTTTGTGGTCTTCAAACACCATCGTGATGCATAGATGAGGCTTAGTAATAGATAGGGAAAAGACTTGTCAGTAAGTGAGCATCATAGCCAAAATAATCAATTTTACCACCTTATAGAGCCCATGCCACAATTTATAGGTAATATGCACCTCTCATTGTACGAGGGTGACCTCTCTATGAACAAATTAGTAAGGCATCATTTCTAGACAAGAGCCAAGCTGGAGATACCAACATTGACCTATGGCTCAATGGAACTACATATCCAATAAATCCCGTGACTGAAAAATGCTCCCCATTTGGATGCTTGACCACCTTATTGGAATTTGTAGCTGAAAGACAAAATAGATTGCTAGGCTACATTAAATCTGTCATGTCTACAAGTGGTCACAATTAGAGGATGAATAGTTGCACTTATGTCCTACACAAGAGATTCTCTTGTCATTCATCGACCGCAAAACGTCTGCCTTGACGTTTAAGGGTTAAACCATTCAGTTACTCATGGATTCAATAAGGAATTTGTTATCAACCTAATTAGTTTCTTCATGAACTATAACTTAACTTACAGAAAGGTTAATTACGCAAGTGCTTTGATAACAGAGAGTAATTATTATTATGATACTTTGGTGGTATTATTTTTATTTTTATTTTTGACACAAATGAAACGGAATGTCATTGTAGAGCAGTGGCATTATTTTAATTCAGCTGATCCTGTAAAGAAAAATCATACCCTGCATCTCATAGTACTCTTTTCATTGTCATTATGATGGAAAATTATATGGCAGAGGACTCATTTCCAAACACTTAATCCCTAAAGGCCCAAGGCCATTTTTTGTCAAAAACCACTCAAAACTGCCATTTCTGATGTGTTCACCAATGAAAACAAAAAATAATACTTTTTTTTTCAAATCTAACCGTAGGATCTTGTACTATACTTGCTTGAGATCATGTGGTAAAAATTTCTTGAAATTTGACCATACAAATTGAGAGATTTTAGCATTCAAAGTTGGAAACAAATTTTTTCTTAACACTAGCCTGCAATTTCAGATGAATTTGACTGTCATTTGTAAAACTAAATTGCACTATGGACTTTGAAAATTATGTTTAGGATGGCATAACTTTTGCTCCCAAGCACTAATTGAACTAAAAATTATATTCCCACAAAGCTAATAAGTTTTTCTATCTTATGAGAAAGTTTCAAAAAGTTTCATTAAAAATTGAGTCTATAGGAACCTGTTCGAAATCCATTTTGTCCCTTGAAGGGATAATGGTCTTTTAGGGGTTAATAAGCAATTACATGTATTTGGAGTGCGTACATCTTGATTTCAAATTTTTTTTCTATATACAGAAATAGAGTTTGGAAGGATTCCATAATTTTTCAAAAAAATTTAGCTCAAAATACAATTACCTTGATTTTTTTAGCTGAAGATTTTGTTTGACCTATTCATATAGACCTTTTTATTTCCAATCACATATTGCAAACAAAATTGACTAAGGGTTGGTTCAAATAGTGAGACACTTGTAGTCAATCATAACAAGCCACAACTATACCGGGAATTGCACCATAACTAATTGCTATTCATCTCTCCCTACACATAAATGCATTAGCCTATACCATCAATATAGGAAGGTAATAAAAAATGGGTCATCTTGCCATATCCAAGCACACTGTGACTTGAAGTACTTTTTTCATCATATTTTTCAATTGTTGTATGTCCCTACTACTTGTAATCTACCTTTTTGTTAGAGATTTTGATATAGACTTTGTGTCCAAGCATTGAAAATCTATTATCTATCAATCTATGCGTGGTGCAATTTTTTTTAATTAGTTTCAAAAAGACTTCTTATTGCCATTTGCATTTAGACCATAGACATATAAACATATTTTATTCACTTTATCTTTCAAGAACATTTAAGGCTTATTAAGTAGATTATAGACCAATATTTTTGAATTATGAATCATTAAATTTTAAGTTGAACTTATGATTTTTAATAGAATGAGTAAATTTTTTGCTTAAATATTAAACACTAAACAAGTATTGAAGCATGATGTAATCATTCTTCATGCCCTCATAAGTTTTGAATGTATTGCGTTTTTCTATGTTGCAAAGAGCGCTGTAGATTCGAAAAAATCCCACAAGAATGTCACGAAAAAATTACTTTACTAGCATTTGCTACTTTATGTGTTGTAGAGAGCAATGCAGGTTTAAATGAATCTCACAAGAATATCATAAGGAAATCACTTTAGTAGCATTTGCTAGGTTTATCTTCAATAGTAGGGAGACAGTAGTCCAATTTAGGCTATGATGAATAATCCCCCCAAAATGTATGGCGTATTTAACTACTTTTGGAGTAAGCACAATCTATACAAACATTGGGAGATCTCCCAATGTTTGTATAGATCTCCTATTGTTTTGAATCGATCCCCCGATGAAAATTTAGATCTCTCAATGATTTAGATAGATCCCTCAATGCTCAAATTAAAAGATCTTCTGGTGACTAGTATAAATTATAGACTTTCAAAAGTCCAAAAGCAGTTAAATATGGCATTATGTAGTAATTAATCCTTTGTTGTATACCCTCAATTGAAGTTCAACACCTTCAAATTACCATGCATAATTTTTCATATGTGGCCATAATCATAAATTATGTCTTTTAAATGAATCATTCAATGTACCATAAACTGATGCATTACATATTTGGTGTGAATTTTGTTCTATTTTATTGTCTCCTCTACATGAAGCATTTATTAATACAAATTTAGCATACATTGCAATTTTCTATTTGAATTTTGTCATACACATGCAAAAATAGAGTTTTAATTCATGCAAGGTATTTAAGTCCAATATAACATACAAAATTTTGATTATTCACTAAACTTAAAATTAAATCCATAACAAAGTGATTTCTTTTGCACAAAAAAACTTTGAATATATGGTTGATTTTTAATTTTATAGTACCATGAAGACAATACAATATTATACATCTATAAGAAACCATTAACATACACATTGACCAATTTCAACAAGGTCTTCAACTATGTAGGATATTATTGATCTATTGTATCTAATTTGTTTTATTGATCTAAAGGGGAGAGCAATGCTACTGGATTTGACTTGACTTGTTTGAGAAGGATTT
This sequence comes from Antitrichia curtipendula, assembly GCA_951230915.1. Lineage (NCBI taxonomy): Eukaryota > Viridiplantae > Streptophyta > Bryopsida > Hypnales > Leucodontaceae > Antitrichia > Antitrichia curtipendula. The sequence continues at coordinate 43,066,172 of OX579633.1, forward strand.
GCCAACACTCCCTGTTACTTTCAATTTGAAATCCCATTACTATACTCCATCAGGGAGTTAGAAGACCCCAAAGATATGATATTAATTCCTAAATGCCCAAGTCCTTTTTTGAACTTTTAAAAGTTTCTTCAAAACTAAATAAAAAGTCTAAATTTTAATAAGTTTCATCAATTTTTAAAAGTTGCAACCATACGAATTCAAACTAGACGCATTGTGGATCACTTAGGGAAAAAAATTAAATTACAACAATACCACTTATGGATTGAAAGATTATAATGTTTGATCAAGAGGGTATTAAAACTATGAAAGTGATTTGAAGTCTTTCAAATTTCTTTTTGCTTGTCACATATCTAAAACTAAAGGTCTTGAAAAAAACATGAGGTTAAAGAACTAACAAGCACAACCATAATCCAATTATCGCTTTTCAAAATCTACTTTATAATTTTTTTTTAAAGAATTGCCAATGTGATTTTTTCTTCAAATTTTATTGTATTTGAGGCTCATTTTTGAGAGCCTCTAAGGTAGGAGGTCCATAAACCGCTCATCTAAGAGCTGAAGCTGACTTTGTGAGAGGTAGAACTCCTTAAAATATTTTTCAGTAAATTTTCCTTGAAAGGCAAGAGAAATTGGCATCTAACCCAAGTTGTTTCATATTTTTTGAAGCTTTGTAGAATTAGTTATGAATTTCTGAAGTTTCAGAAAAGTGCATTTTTGTGGGCTCTAAAACCGACCACCTCCTCAAATGCACACCTCTTGTACATTGGAAAGTGCAAAATGTACCTCTAGAGCCTGATTGGTTTTAGAACCTGCTCCATTTCAGGACCTCCTACCTTAATACTAAAAAATGAAGATTTACAATGAACACCCTTGCACATAATCTTTAATAGAAAGATCATAAACAATTTTTTTCAACATCTGAAAAAGATTTTTGATGCTGAAATAAACTCTAAAAGAGTGTCCAACTAAAAAAGAAAATATCCAAAAAAGTAGTTGGATAAGATTTTATTTATCTTCAAAGTTTAGTGGACGCCAAAGTATAGTGCCGCTTGGGCATTTGAAGTGATATTAGAGAAGTGTGTCTTGTTGTTAACGCTACGTTTTGCGCATAGATCCGCCCAAGTCGGGGTCGACGGTTGAGTTCATTGATATTAGGGTTTCTCTTACCAACGTACTGTCGAAATTTTCGGTGATTTCTGGCAATGTCTTCTCTCGTTTTCGTGCATTACGCAGTAGACGCTTGCGCGGTTGCTTAGGGTTTACTATGCGATAGATTCCGGCAGCTAAAACGATGTGGACAAGGTACAGCCAGAAGGCAGGAGCAATGATTTCTCTACACAGAGGCGAACTTCACGAGCTTTTTGGTCTAGAATAGTGTTGGTTATGGTGCCGATCGGCTGATTGATTACCTGTAAGCTTTTGCGTTGCGTTAATGGATTCTGCCGCGACGCCTCGGTTGGCGTGGAAGTGGATTCTGGAGAAGCTTGTGGACCTTCCGGATTTTGGAGTGACGTTTTTCAACGGTTCGTGTTTCTAGGGTTTAGGGCTGGAAATGATGTTGTCGGATTATCGGAGCTGATGCTGAATTTCCTCTGCCCATCGCCGTTTTTGGTTCAGTTGTGCTTGAGGATTCTCGATCAGTATTGTTACGGATTTGTTTCAAGGGTTTGGGGTTTGTTTGTGTTGGATCGGGCCTGGAAGATTATGTCGTCGTTCTTAATTGGCGTTGCTGTATTATACATTCGGTTTGGTTGTGGACATGTGGACGGGATTCTCAATCCATTTTCTTCGCTGTTACGAATTCTTGCGAATTGGTGTGAATGCATTGCAGAGGTGATCACCAGGCATGTTACAGACTTAGAGGAGCCGCATTGTCGGCCTCTTCTGGAACGAGTAGCGTTGCGGAACCTGGAGGATATGGTTGTGACGAATCAAATTGACGCCAATGCTATTCCACTTCTGAAGGTGCTCACTGCACAAGACTTAGGTCCGGGAACTGAAATTGGTTCTTCCATCAAGCAACGGTCCAACAAAGAGCTCGTTCTTCGTACTCAAACAGAGGTGAACTACGCTCTCGTTTCTCCTCTTTAGCACGTGTGTCGATGGGGTGACAGGTCGGGGGTTAAGGTAGAACATGCTAATTCTGGATCCTATACTGATCCTTGTTACCAACAGCAACTCATCTACTAATACACTTGGTTGTAGTTAGTTGTTGGCTAAGTGTCTTTAACATTTTCAAATGCTGAAACTGATGCAAATAATATTCTCTACTTCACATATTAAAGATGGTTTCTACTTCTATACGAGCTGAATGTTCTTACAGGTTGTGGTTTTGTGTGGCATGTCGACGGGCATTTACAGAGGGAGTGTCGCATCTATTCGATATCTGTCTTTCTATCTATATATGTGAAGCTCACTTGATATCTATGCTTATCCTAGTTACCAGATTAGCAACTACCAAATTACCGTGGTGGATATGTGAACAAATTTCCAGGTTGTTATCTCTGTCTTGAGGAAAGATGTGGATGAGGGGGAGATTGATTGGGCATTTTATGAAGCGGAACTGGAGCGAGTTTTTGGAGATGCAGAGGAAGACAATCGCCTTCTGGATCGTAAGAGGGAACTCTGTGCACTTCTCAAGGTAGATATTTTTTAATAAGAATTACACTTGGTGTTTTATCGTCTGAATAGGCTCGATAATTCTATCTTCAAGAATTTTCATAGAGCTTTACGGGACCTAACTCTTCGTCTTGGAAATCAGCCGAAGAACCAAACGAAGGCCATTGTTGCATCTTATTTTGAAAAGTATGCACTCAAAAAGTTGAGGGATGACTTGTCCTCATTTATCGAAGAGAAAGGAAAGTCATTCACGACCACGTTCTTAAATCAGGTAATAATATCGTGCAGTTCATTACACTTCTCCCTCAGCATATGCTGACGTGGTGCAGTCCTTTGATTATCTCTTGTACTCTTGTACTCTGGTCTCTGTCTGTCTTCCTCCCATACGGGGATTTTTCCTCTCTCCTGGAAGGCTTGTGTACTGAGATTTTCTAGTTTTTCTGCTTCTCAGTAGGATTGATCGGACCTTTCATCGGTGGTCCTAATAGGAATACTGAGTAATTTTTTGCACGTTCCCAGTTGTCGCGTGACTTTCGTGATGCCAATGGGAAGCCATTCGCTGAGGACGTGGAGAAATCTACGAATGTAGAAGCAAATGGGAAGCAAGACCATGTGGGACAGACGCCCAATGTAAATGAAACAGAAGATCAGCATATTGTTCCGGGAACTGCAATAATTTCTGGTAGGAAAAGATTGAGACTGAAGCTCTTATCTACACAGGATGATATTAGCAATGACGAATCGGACGAAGCTGAAAAGGGCAGTGCTGGGATGAAGAAACCACGAAACCTTCCTTTACCGTCTATCGTTAAGCCTTTGTTGCACCAGGGTGTTTTGGAACTAGCTGTACCAGCATCTGGTCGTCGGAGCGGCTGTTTCTCTATGAAGCAGGACGTTGAATCGCGCAAGCAGCTCTCGTTATTGAATAGAGGCGAGGAGCCTTCGTCTGGTGTCGGGAATTTGGTGATGAGAAGCTGCAGTCCAAGAGCACATGAGAGTATCAGCATGGAAGTGGCAGAAGTTTCTCCCAGGGAGCCAAGCCGCTCAAACAAATACGTCGTTATCTCAGATGTTGATTCGGATGCCGAGACGCAGGTGTTTACTTCGGTACCTCTCTTTTTGGCAGATTGAACTGGCTTCCGTCTTATTTAAGATTAGTTCCACGTGTGATAACTAATAGTTCAAATCGTGTCCTGCCTACCAATAGCGTGACAATGTTCCACGTGTATCCCAATCTTACTAGATTTGAAGCATGCATGTTGCCAAGATTGTCACTCGAAGTCCTAGGACATTCCATTTTGGATGCAAAAGTTAAACGACGAAGATAACATTCAATAGTGTCCTGGCACAAATTTTTACTGTCGCTTTCGGTGTCTGGACTTTCGAGGTCTGATCTCTATGTGTTCACACTTGCAGGTAGTTAAGACGTTGAGTGCTGATGACGAAGATAGCGTCGCTGTGGAAGGCGATGGTGATAAGCACAATAAGAAAGGGGCTCAATTGTTACCTGAGGTGCTTTACTAATCATTTGTTAGTTATAGAATGCACATTTTTCAAAACGATTAACTTACTCTAATTCTCTCAATGCGTCTTTCCTTCTCTTTCGCTGGACTTTCTACTGTGCTTTTTGTAAATGATCATCATATGATTTTGATTTTCTGGTGTTTGGAACTGACTTTCGTATTTCTATAGAACGGATCCGGTCGGGGACATCCTCAAACTATTGTAGAAGCCAAGGATGTTAGGGAGGAGACCTCCATTGTATTAACTGAACAGAAGATACTGGTGGACAGAAAAGAAGCATCCAAGGGCTCACCAGAAGTTAAAGTATCTCAACATGAGGGTAATGAGAAGTCCGAAACAAAGGACTTCATACAGCTGGATTCCCAAGATACATATGAGATAGACTTTCTCGAAGTTGGTAGTGATGGTCATGAAGATGTGTGCCACATATGTGGAGATGGTGGGAAACTAGTTTGCTGTGAGGGATGCCCCATATCTATGCACTTCCAGTGCATCAAGGGACTCGGTGTAAGGTTGTCCAGTTCCAAGCAGGATTGGAATTGTCCTGTTTGCTTGTCATTGAGAGCAGCAAAGGAAGCAGCAGAGGCTGAAAAGGTGAGTGCTTAACTATTACGCACATGTTACAATAATATTGGTGGGGATATTTCCTTTTTTACTGTATCGGCTTTGCCTACCTTTCTTGTACTTCATGTTATGTAATCGATGATCGTTTTTTTCAACATGTTTCTTGGAGATTCAGCGAGCATGGAATTAGACTGCGACTCCTATGAGTGCTGCCTAGACTGTTTCTTTGCGGTGTGTAGTAGAAGATTTATCAATTGAATCTCTCTCTACAGGCAGCAGATGTGGCGAAGGAGAAGCTAAAGGCTTTCAAAATGAAGAGCAAAAAGAGAGATCGTTTCTCTGAGGGCGATAATAGTTCTCCAGAGGTGGCAGGCAAACAATCAAGGCTAAGAATCAGTCCGCTAGAGTCTGGAGAAAGCGATAGAGATTGGAAGCCAAAGCAACAAAGCGATGATGAACCAAAGAAAGGACAACGAAATTCAGATCCGTCTATAGAATCTCTCGGCCCCACTGTTTTGAAAAAGGGGTTAAATCATCTGAGGCAGAAGAACTCTGACCGTTCGTTACCTGCTGATAAACCTCAAGCAAATCGACTAGTTACCTTAGGAAAAGGTGTAGACGGTAACAATGTTGGAAGAGCACTACCAGTAGATGAGCAACTGGTGCGTACAAGTCCCAACTCGTTGGTGAAGAGTGGAGCTGGGAGTATTCGTGATGTATCTGCAAGACCTCATAAAACGCAACTTTCCCATGACCAAGAAGTTTCAAAGAGGGATCGGTTTGCAGCAAGTTCAAGTGGACAGGTCAAAAGAGAGAGAGAGCGATTTGTGCGGTTCAAAAAGAAGAAAGGGACTGGAGTTGACAGTGACGAAGAAAGTGGCGAACAGGCCCGAGCTGGGGTTCCGGAACCTGCAAGTGGAACTGGCGGCCGTAGGGATATGGAAGATGATGAAGAGCTGGATGAAGCTCGTAGTGAGGACGGAAACCAGGGTACTTTGTTTAGGTAAGGACACTTGGATTCCCTCACTGCAAAAGGTGTTTCTCTTCATCTATGTTTGCATCTGGGTTTTGCAGCTTGGTCATATTGTGATGTGCGCCAACGTCGTTAAGTGATGTCCTTGAAATTGGTATGCCCAGTGTTACCTAAATTTGACAGACCCTGACTAGTTGGAAGCATTTTTTTGCAGTGGTCGCCAGAGAATACCTGGTCTTCGCAGGAAGCCCTTGCCATGGACCAGGCATGAGGAACTTGCCCTTAAGGTATGCCGCCACTTTTTTTTTCCCAATGCTCACTCCGTACTTATGTACAGTTCACTGTGCGAGATTTAGATCCGAGTCAGATCTGAATTGCCAGTTATCGTAGGCAAGTATCATCTGCATTAGCCAATCTCCATTGAATGAGAGTCTAGAGGCAGCTCAAGTTTCATCTGAAGCTGTAACACCTTGAGCAGGAAAAAGTGTTCCTGACTATTGAAAGAATGTGGTGTAATCTTGAGACTCTGACAACCTTTCTCATATGAAGTTCTCTAGCTCTGAAGTGGCTTGCAAGTTGTCCGATCTACATGCACGAAGTTGGAAGGAATTTTATGGCCCTTCTTAGGTTTGATACCTGTCTAGTATTTGATCATTGAATCCAGTATTAGGTGACGTAAAGGTCGTTTTGTTGAGGGGTAATCTGGGTTTAAGTACATCAGCCATTGGTGGGACCATCTGTATATCCATTGTGCTGTTTGCTAGGAGACTCTAGACGCTCACTTCTCCATTTTGAGAGGGTAAACTGACAGTGGAGGTGGAATTTTGTAGGAGGGTGTAAAACGATATTCACACAATGGATCATGGGGGTTTCAGTGGAAACGCATTCTGCAGTTTGGGCAGGGTAGATTTGATCCCACTCGCACCGATGTGGACCTGAAGGACAAATGGCGAAATTTGGTCAGGGGTGTTTCATAGCCGTATATATTCTATGGCTTTACCATGCCAGATAATTTGTTATGTGCTGCACTTCTGTATGCAGCATAATTCTACTGTCAGCACAATGTAAAATTAAAGCAGGAATTTAATGCTCAGAAGTTGGCAGCTGTAGGTGGATGTTGTAATTAGGTTTTGATTCCACGATTTCAATAGATGTACAACAGATTCTTTTTTGTATAGTGGTCGACCGTCACCTTTTGTGCATTTGAAATTTTTCTATACCTTGGGTCATTGCAATGTTCTATCATATTACGGCAACCGCTGATGCAGTGCGTACAATCTTAGCTCAAAGTTTGAGATCACTGTTCCAGCTCTGAGAACATTAGCGTTGATTTTTGTTGGGGCGTCGTAGTCATAGTGAGTGTGTCATTTACTGAACCCTGAAGCGCCTCTAGGATACTAGGATGGAGAAAAATATTTTTTCATTCAATTTCTTTTTACGGGGTTTGGCTTGAATTCATTTTCATGGATTGGTGTAGGATTTTCGTCCTTATGAACAGGTACTATATTTTGGTAACTTTTTCTCCTTTTGCTTTACGTATCACAGACATTACCCTTCATCAACTCTATCTTTATTGAACTTTGTAGAAGTCAAATCTTCTTTCAATGATAGGTATATCTACTTAATATTGTAGTGACTTTAATAATATTTGTGTGGGTATTTGAAATCTTCAAGTGATTCTTTTAGATTAGATGTGTGGCTTCTTGAAGCTTCTTAGTAATCCCTATAATTTCTTAATGCCTCTTAGTACCAGGGCTTTTTTTTTCGTTTTTTATGAAGTGCCAAGGTGGTAATATAAAATATTATATTGGTGCTCCAAATTTCAGCATTCATCCAAATATTGGATAGGAAATATCACATTTGCACATACCACATGTCTCTAATTCTGTTTTCATCCACAATTTGGTGATTTCATCTTAGATTTTATTGTAATTCAAAGTTTTTGGGCGAAAAACAACTCAATCTTTTGCCATTTTTTAGCCAAATTCTTTTTTTTTGGTGCAATTTGGCACTAGAAAGCCAAAAAAAAAGTCCTGCTTAGTACCTCCTAGTTTCTTTTTAAGAAACTTCAAGTTATGGTGATAGTATACATTGGAGGTAAGATGGGAGAGACCTCAATCTTGCCTTCACAAATCTTGGATATTCTTGTACTTTGTTTCTCAATTTATGAAGTCTACATCATCTTTATATCTTTCTACTCTTGTTGTTTCTTCTATTGTACATGAAGGTCTGATTTAGCACTTGAATGCCAAAAAAATTTACTTTTGGCACATGAAAGGTCTTAGCAAGTAAAAATCTTTATTTTAGGGTTTTGGCATTGAGGCATTTTACTTTCCTCCTACTTGGCGGCTTTTTAGTATTCTTCTTTTTGGTGGCTTATAGGTTCTTCTCATTTTGGCGGCTTGCGTAGTTATCTATTTTCAGCTACATCACTTTCACTTGTCTTCAATTGGTTCTTGTTTTTGTAATCTTATCTTATCAGTTTGAAGCTATCACATAGTCCTGAGCTATGGATTTTTTAATGGATTTATAAGTATTTGATATTGTTGTTATGGAATTTTTAGATGTGTGTCATGTATTTGTAGGGAGTGTGTAGGGACATTGCACATGTGTTTTGAAAACTTATAGAGCATTGTCACTTATCGATGCTATTAGAGAGAGAGCAAGAAACTGTAGACAGCAATAGAAGTGTAAGTTGCTAGATTTTTTTGTTGTAGAAAGAAAAGAAAGGTGATTAAGGAAGAAGACAACATTGGTGATGAAGAAAGCAATAGTGATTCAAATTGATGCAAACTTAGACTTTTTGTTTCAATTCATTCATTGAGTGAATTTGAGAGGTTAGATATTAATTATAATTGGATGGATAAATGATATTTTGATAAAACATGGATGAATGCATAAATATATCCCTTTACCAAAATAATGTTAGTGGCTTCCATCATGGCATTCTTCAAAGGTGAAAAAAAGGGTAAATCAAGGTTGACTTTTATGTAGGGAGAATCAACTAAAGCAAACATATGACATAAATGAAATTACAATTTTTAGTGTAAAAGTTATCAACAATTGTTTTGTAAATTGAAATTCTTAGAGAGGATAAAAGAATTGGCAAAGACTCATGAAAAATAGGGTAATCTAGGTTCTTATTTTTACAAAACTATTTTTAGCATTAAGGTAGGAAGCCCATTGCAAATCATTTAAGTGATGCACACAATTCTACTTACTAAATTTACAATTTTTTTGGGAAAAAAATAGAAAATTAGGGAATTTTTCACAAGTATTTTGGTCAATTCATTTTTGTAAAAGTAAGGCCGGTATATTATAGGCATTCATATCAAAATTGCATAGCTTCCCATTGCAAACCAAAGGGGGGGACTATTCTTGCCTTTTTGAATTCTATTGTGTTTCTCTTAATTCCTAAAGGTAAAAAATGTTAACTTATAAATTTTCAATCCTTAATATCTATCTTTCACCTTTAGGAACTAAGAGAGTCACATTGATGAAGGGACATTAAATTTTTTTGATGGAATGCTTCATTATGATGTTGGTTAATAGGATGTACAATTATTAACGATCCATTTAACAAAAATTGTAGTTTTACATCAAATTTTTGAAAGGATATGACCCGCTATAAGGCCCTAATTTTCTAAATGGTTACCAGTGACAATCCAAATGTGTCCCTTTACATTGTAGAATAATGCAAGAATCTTTTGCCATGAGCAAAAAGCACATGACGGTGTTCAATGAATTTTTAAAGCAGTGACTTTTCAACCCAATTCTAACCCTATAAATCCAATTCCACTGTGTATGTGCAATTTCTATTACATAATGCCAAGTTTGACTTTCAAGGTACATTTGTCACCATCCCATTGGATAGAGAGAAAAGTGTTAAAATTCATAAACCAAACCCTCTTTCTACCCCCTTAATTTGCAAATATGGATGTGTGTGATGAACTATTAAACTTGGCATTATGTTCCATAATGCTCTCGAGCCTCTCTAACTAGGCTGTCTTCCAACTTTTGTTGACAAAGTTTGTGAAGCCAATTAGCAAAGGAGAAAAAATTAGCCCCTCACCGCCCAAGGGGCCCAAAAGTGGCCTCACACAATCTAGCAGTCGACTTCAAAGTGCTGTAACTTTTGCGTCCGGTGTCCAAATTTAACAAAACATATTGGAAAAGTTGCGCATACTAGACTAGTTTTTGTGGTAAAAATTTCAGATCTATCTAAGATGTATTGGATTTTTAGAAGCCATTCAAAGTTCGCAGATTCAATTTCAGTTCACCACACTGCATTGAGATGGCTGCAACTTCGGGGGCTTGTATCTTTTTCATCAAATGTTATTTTTCGATAAAAAAATTTGGGTTTTGTTCCCCATAAAGTCTACTTAATGTGGGAAAATTTTCATGTCAATCCAAGTTGTTTCGAATGCTTGGGAGCAATTCGAAGTTCAAAATATAGACATTTCTGCATTACAGTGAACTTCGGCGGCTTATAACTTCTTCAAACAAGGTTCGATTTAAATAATTTTTATTGGAAAAGTTGCGCATACTAGTCTAGTTCTTGTAGTAAAAATTTCATACCAATCCAAGAAGTCATGATTGACTGAGAGGCATTTTAGTAGAGGTAGGTTCAGCAATAGATGTGATTTTTTGCTACTTTTTTCACTGTTTTTTGACATTTCAAAACAATTTTGCAAACACAATGAGTCAATTGAATGATTTTTTTTCCCACCAAAGTGTTTTTCTTTTGGTTTTGAATCACTTTTTAGTTCAAAGTTTTTTCATTTGAGTAGGTTTAGAAATCGAATTTCACCTCGAATTGTGTTTTGAGGACAATTTCAGCATCTTTTTTCAACACTAAAACATTATAATCTTTCAATCTATACGGTCAAATGACCTCAAATTTGATTTACACCATCTACAACATGCACACTACAATATTGTACGGTTGAGATTTTCATACCTTACTCACATTTAGACTTATAACACTTGAAAAGGAAAGTTGTTTTTTGACATGGTTAGGCCTTGGGCGGTGAGGGGTTAGAGTTGGAAAAGCTATCACAACATCTTATCTAAGAAGCTATAGTAGAGGCTCCAGTTGAGGATGTTAGCAATCCCCCCATCAAAAGAAAAATTGTTAGGCCTTGTAAACTTCCCTCATCTTCCAATCATGACACTTCTCAATTTGCTAGTGTCTGCAACCTCAAGTGTTCCACCACTTGTTGCTCCAAAAACAACACAGAAAAAAAAGAGGACCATACACAAATTGGTTTAATGCACACAGATCGCCCCTAATCAAAGCAACAAGTAAACAACATTGAAGCATGTTTGCAACCTTACATCCCTTGAAAGTGGCTCACATGTACTTCAAACTTTGATTGTGAATGGAATGGCTTGTTCTTCATTGGCCCTTTTGTGTTGTTGTGCTATATTTGGTCTTGTGTTGTGTCCCCCGCTAGGCCACCTGTGGTTGGTGGGTTTGTATTTTCACCTTTACAATGAAATTCCGTTTCATTTGTGTCAAAAAGACACCCCAAAACCACTTTGATTATGAAAATTACATTTTTTTGCAATATAGGGGTTTAGGGAATTTTGAGAGGTTTAGGAAAAAATACTAGTCATTGTTAGAAAATCAATATTTCATAATCAATTCATAAAATCTCAATGTTTTAGACAACGTATATTTCATATTCATTAAAATTCAATTGTTAGACAACCTGTATTTCATAATCAATTTATAAAATATCAACCTGTTAGAGAACTTGTATTTTATAATCAATTCTCAAAATTTATAAAATCTCATCCTGTATTACTCAATCAATTTTATGAAATTGTAAGGTTATTAACAAAATACTAGTCATTGTTAGACAACCTGTATAAAGTTGTATGAACTTCAGAATTTGTTGAGAATGCACTGTTTTTGTTCAGAATTTCCTCAAGACTGAAGACCTTTCAATTTCGTAAGTCTTCAGTCTTCAATCTTCAGAATGTGAACATGAGAACACGTTTTTGTGAACATGAGAATGAGTGTTGATTAATTATTATAAAGTTTAACCAATACTATTCATTCTTTTTAACCCCTAAAGGACCAAACACCGTTTTTTGACAACATAGCGTTTTTGGGCACCTCACCACGAATGGAATTTTTATTTTTTTTCTTTGAAATTTTCACACAAGATGTGCCCGAGGAGTAGCTTTAGGGCCCAACAATTTTCATAACTTTTGACCACATGGTTAAAAAGTTATGGTATGATATGTAGTTTTCATTATTTGGCGGGCAGCCTGGGCAGCAAAAAAAACTTCTTTAAAATCATTTTCTAGAGAAATAAAATTTTGAAATTGGTTCTCTAGATTTATGTGCACAAGGAAAGCTTTGAATCATTATACTTTGATTTATGAGATGAAAGTTATGAGGAATTTTAGTTGTGGGTAGTTTGCGGGTAGTTATGGAATCTCTACTCTAAATTAAACTTTGAAGTCCTTTATTTAACTCAATTTTCAATATTTTTGGAAAAAAATATAAACACAAGGTGTAGATTGTTTATTACAACATTACAATCGTTTGGATTGGCATTTTTCAATTCCATAATTAAATCCTTAACAATTTAGTGTTTTGAATCTTTTTCTACTTCTTTCTACTTACTATTTTTTTCCTATATGTTGTACAATTCCAAATGATCTGAAAATTTTCAAGCATGTAGCTAACTTGCTTTGAAGAATGAATCCAAAGAGTTAACACCATTTTGGACATTTTTTCATACAAATGTGACCATGTGAAGTGCAGCTGCCCGTTTTTTCGCAGGGACAAAAAAAGGGGTTTTGTCACTTCAAATGCTAATATATTGCAATCTACAAGGTGGAAATTTCTGAAATTTTTTCCACATCTTCCAGAACTAATTTACTACAAGATCCTACGGTTACATGTGTCCAAAAATGTTTTTTTTTCCAAAATTTGTTAGTTGTACTAGAAATGGCAGTTTGGGAGCGTTTTTTGTGAAACCATAGTCAAAAACCTTTAGGGGTTAAATGCAGAACAAGAATTGAGGTGTATGCAATGTGTGTGATTTCTTTGAAATATTTATTGCAATGAATGCATGGATTTGAAGCTTCATTGCAACATTCTCATTGAACAATTCTAAATCATTCTCTACAAACATTTTTTATAATGATTGTGCAACAAGACTATTTATATCTTCTTTTGAATTATGTGTTTTGTACAAACAAAGAAGCTTGGATCAAGTGAAGGCCCTTTCGAGAGTCTTTCAAGAGTTTCAGTATATAAGTGGCTTACACTTGAGAGACACCTCAAGGAAAAGTAAATTCCTCATATTCAACAACGTAGTCAATTTACACCATTAATTCCACATGATGGTGCCTTTTCTTCAAGGCATGATTTGGTTAAGATGATTTATGATATGCTAGATTGAGAGATTTAGGTTGAGCTTTGAATATGGGCATAATACAAACCATCACCTAGGGATTTGTTGATCATTATGCACCTACACTTTTAGGGAAGTTTAAAATCTCAATGATTTGGATACAAAAATTTATTACAGATCTCTTGAAGTGGAGCTATAGGCATACAACTACAACATGTGGCAAACTTCCTCCAGATTGAAAGACCCTTGGTAAATTTATGGCATTCAAAGTTGCCTATTTGATGAAGATTTATAACATTCTTCCATCTTCAGTGATACTGATCAAATAGGTATTGCATTATTTCCTTATTCCTGATGTGTTTGAAACAATCATGATTTTACTTAATTTAAGATGATCAAAATTATGTTTCCATATGATTGATGAAGCTCTAGTGTCTAATGAAGTTGTATTTTATTTTTTTAAACTGAACATGTTTCAATGTTTTGTCAAAATTGGGAGTTAACTCTCACATATAGCTTAAATATTTTTTAGTTAACAAAATAATTTTGATAACTGTTCATGTGCTTGGCAATGAGTCCTAACTTGCAATAAAACCCCTGGTCTGGCAATAAGCACCTTGGTCTTGAAAATGTGGTTCATAACACTCAGTAGCACTCAAAGAGACTACCTTTTCTTCTCCAAAGTCCTCATCCACCAAATTCATCCATACATCATTAACTTAAGGTTCGGTATCGGGATAGTAGCAATACATTTATGGTGTGCTCCATTTTTTTTGCTAACTATAGGACTGGACATTCAAATCAACAAATAATTGTAAAAACCCCTAGATAGAATCCATGAAGTAACTTACTAATGCAATCTGCTATGCAACCACCTTTAACTTATTTTCAAGTTTCAGTTGGGAAGTAAAGCTTTTTATATATACATGGGGTAGTAGAAGGTAGAACAAACCATGTGGGATATATAAATTAGAATTTGTAATTTCTCAACCACTCATAGTTAAGTCAAAAGTAGGAATTGTGTTTGAAGCAGAATTTTAGACCTCATTTAGGGATAGTAGAATAATTCTTTTAAAAAAAAATTGAACTAAATAAAGTTCTAAATTATGTTAAGTTTTATCTTCAAAAATACGTCTAGGATTTTGATCCTCCAATAAAAAGTTATGAACAAATTTTAGAGAGGGGTTGGAATGAAATTTTCACTACAAGAAAACGAGGGGTTATGCAACTACTGTTTGCAACTAGTTTTGTAGTTGCATGAGCTGTTGCAGTGGACAAGTTGCACTAGTTGCAAAGTAGTTGCAAAAAATTTCAAAGTTGTTTATCATTTGACAGTATACTTGAAAGTTCATCGATGAACTTTTCTGACGTGGTTGCTTACGTGGAAGTCAGTTGTGTGCAACTGGTTTGCAACTAATGTGCAACTGGTTTGCAATTGACTTACAACTGGTTTGCAACTGGTGTGCAACTAGTGTGCAACTAGTTTGCGATTGATGTGCAACTAGTTTGCGTCTTTGTGACTTGTAGATTTGAAATTTGAATTTCAAAGATTTGTAGATTCTAAATTTCAGATCTATCTTTTTTTAGATCGCCAAATCTAGAAATATCTTAAACTTTAAATATTTATAGATTTTTGTAGATTATAAAAACCTACAAATTGTAGAAATCTACAAAATATATAAATATTAGAATTTCATTATCAAAATTCATTACAAAATACTGCTATAACTTACAATTCTTATATGTTCAACCTAATGGTATTCTTGACAATTGATGTGGCACAATTAATAAAAGACTTAATAGTAGTTGCATTTTAATTGTTTTCTAGTTTCATGCTAGTTTTTTCAAGTTAAAGTCTAGTTGTTTTTAAGTCAAACACTAGTCGAATTGTAATTGCAATGTAGTTGTAGTCTAATTGCACTATAGTTGCAGTCCAATTGCAATCTAGTTGCATTCTAGTTAAATTGCTATCGAATTTAAATTACATGCAATTGTAGATAGACTCATTGGACTCTACAGAACGTAAAATTGTCCACATCGACAATTGTGATGAAGATTGTATGTAAAGTACCTCACATCAATTCTTTTGTTACATTCCCGTATGCGTAACTACATGTTGCGACTACTTTGCAACTATTTTGCAACTACAGTGTAACTATGTCAAAGTTGGTGCAAATATAGAGGATTGTAGTTGCAGGGCAGTTGCATAGGACATGTAGTTGCATTTTAGTCGGTTGTAGTGGACACGTTTTTCTTCTAGTGTTTGTTTTTTAAACATTTTCAAATATCCTATCTGAAATTTGTCCATAACATTTTATTGGAGAATTGAAATCTCAAACAAATTTTTGTAGATAAAACTTTACTTAATTTAACAAATTTTTTTAGTTCAAATTTTTTGAAAAAATTTATTCTACTATGCCTAAATGAGGTCTAAACTTCTACTTTAAATACAATTCCTGCTTTTTACTAAATTATGAGCGGTTCAGCTTCTATTCATTCTAATTTACATATGCCACATTGCACATTGTTTGCTTAACCTCTTACCACCCCATAAGTATTAATATATATATATATATATATATATATATATAGGCTAGTCTGCTCTTAAAGTGACCATTTAAGAGCTGATTGCCTTTTTTGGAGAAGCTAAAGTCCTCGAAACAATTTTAAGTAAATTTTTGTAGGAAAAATGGTAGAATTGGCATCTAACCCCAAGTTGTTTCTTATTTTTGGGACCTTCTTGGAATTAGTTATGAATTTTCAAATATTTTTGTCCTAGGCACCTATTTGTGACTATAGGTCTTCCAAAACCTGTCCACTTTCAACTTGTAAAGAGATGTGAAGAAACCAAAGAGAATGATTGGCTCTTGCAATGAATAATACTTTTTCCTCAATGCACTCAATGGCTAGAGTGGTCAATTGAAGGACCACCTCAAATCCATTCCAAAGCTAATTATAGGAGCGATTTGAAGAAGATGGGCGCATTTAGAGCAGAACTCATTCCTATTCTCAAAACATGAATATCTTACAATGTAACAATGTAACGTGAGATAATTTAATCTCTGTACTCATAGACCTCAATGAATTGATAGCCTCTTTGTTTAAAGTTGATATTTGGGGAACAATTTTTTTTAAAAGTATTTGGTTTCTCAGAACCCCGAGTGTAAAGTTCATACCTTGGCAGCCAATTGAATACTTACAATTTTTGACGCGTGGATAGTTAAGTATTGTTGGATATGGAATATTTCACATCAAATCATTCCTTGGACAAAATGATGTGGAATATTCTACATCATTCTGTCCGTGAGAAGGCAGTATGTCAAACTGTTACTGAATGTTATATTGGCTTTTTAGCTGTAAGGGCCTCTTCACACTATGGCCGTCTAAGTCGAGTGGCTGTTGGATTGAGAGTCCAAACTTTGTTGAGAGTCCAAAAAAAAAGGCTAATAAAAATTAATAAAAAATTGGATTTGGAGCCTTTGGCCGGCCATAGTGTGAAGCCTCCAAAGGCCAAGTCCAAAGTGCAAACCCTTGACAATAAACTCCCACGGCCTTTCAACTTGGATGGCTATAGTGTGAAGCCTCCAAAGGCCTAGTCGAAAGTCCAAACCAATATCATTTGTTTGGCTTGTATCCAACTCTCTTCACGTAAATATTCCACTTAATTTCAGATTTTTTCCTCTCACCTTCACTAATAACCATGGATTCAAGAAAGGAACGCATCTTTGTTCTTCTTTCAATATTTATGGCTATAAAGTATGTCATTGTAGGCATTTTGGCATTGCAAAAACTTGCAATTTTTGAACAAAATGCCCATATGATGATGATGGCAATTTTTATTGCCGAAAGACAAAGGGTGAATCTTGAAAGGAAATGTTGGCAATTTGAAAGATATGGAGGGTTTTGGGAGCATACACTCATAGGATCATTTGCAAATTCTGATTTTTGAAAGCGCATGAGGTTGAGTACATCTACATTTCAATATCTATGTACTCTTTTATGGTTTGTTTTACAAAAAAATAATATACATCTTAGAGAAAGTATTAGTGTGGAGCGAAGGATTGCAATAATTCTTTCTCAATTAGCAACCAATAATTCACTACAAATGGTTGGTAATTTATTTGGTGTAGAATTGAGTACAACTTCTATGATTGTTGAAAGAATGTTGTGAAGCTATAAGGATTCATTTGAGGCCATTGGTTTTAAGAAAAAATAATCTTGCTTGGATGAAACAAATAGCTGCTAGTTTTGATGGCATTCCATTTATTTTAGGAGCCCTAAATGGTAGCCATATTCCAATTGTAGCACCATCTCATGATCCCATAGCATATTATTGCCGAAAAGAATATTATTCATGTTTACTACATGAGGTAGTACCGTAGTAGATGCTGATTGCAAATTTTGGGATTATGATTTTGAATGGGTTGGATGGATTCATGATTGGGCCTTATTTCAGAAATTAGAAATTGGAAAGAAAACTGCGAAAGGTGCATTTTTACCTTACAAATTTATTGTTGGTGTTGCGTATCATATGAGGCCTTGGTTTTACTCACCATTTAAGGGTGAAAAGGAAGGATTGCCAAGAGAAAAGGCACATTGGAATTTCATTCAATCAAACACTTGTATGGCAATCAAAAGGGCATTTGGAATTCTAAATAGAAAATGGCGCATTTTACTAAAAAGCATTGATATGCCACTTTGGAATGTCCATGATATTGTTACAGCATCCTTGTATCTCCATAATTTGTGCATCTTGGAATATGATAAATTTTCTATGCAATGGGCAAAAGAAGTAAAAAAAGAGTTGCAAGTTGAAGCAAACCTGGCTTTAGAGAAAATGCAAGAGACGGATGCATTTCACTCTCTAGAATCATCATTGAGGGAAATGAAGGAGCTACAAAAGGTACATCCACAAGGTGAAGACACTCCATTCATAGAATCAAGTGAAGAAGAAGAAATTGACAATGAAGAATACCTTGGATGTGAAGAAACAAAGAAAATGAGGCAAGAAGAAATGAAGATGGTGTTCGCTAATTCAACTCGAGTTCATCTATTACTAGTGGAGACTTCTTACAAAAGTCATTTAGCAACAAATTCAAACATTCAATGGCAAAATTATAACTACGATGATAGTGACTATAGCTTAAATGAAGAGTAACATGTAGTACTCTAGAGCATATTGATCAAACAATCAAATTGGTAGTCTACCTTTCAAGCAGCTCATTTGTTCTCTCAAAGTTTTTCATCAAACTTGTGCTAGTTTCTGCCATTTTTTCAAAGATTTGAATGGCTCTATCATGAAAGTTTTGTTTACCTTTTGATGTTGGTATGGAAATGTTTGTTGATGATGGTGCATTCTCCACATCCAGGGCCAAATCGGTTTGAATTTGTTCACTATCCGTGGTTTTAGCCGAGACATGCTTCATTACTTGCCCCGCTTGGTGATACCACTCATCTAGAGCATCATAGAATTTTCTTTCATGCCGATCATTGCCCAAAATACCATTGGCCATTTTGTCTTCTTTGTAAGCATAAAAAATGAACTTGAATTTTTTACGACATGCTATAGCAATGCGGTTAAATTTAGGTAGCATGACAACCATTCTAGCATGAAGCTTCACCCAAGAGTCAATTCCTACAAGCAAAAGATTCAAAAAACATGAAGGAGTCAAAAATGGCATTGAAAAAACAATCACAGCACATGTGTTCACTGTGAAAGAAAGACTATGTATGGTGTAGAGGGGAAATGAAGGTGGCATTGAACAAGGAAAGGAAGTAGGTAGAAGGTATAGCCACATGAATACAAAGATTCTTCATTGTAATGGTGGAGATTAGGTTTCAAACTCCAACAATCTTTAGGGCCCAATTTGTCCCAATCCACAATCTGAAATTAAAAAAAAAAAATTAAATTAGGGCAAAAAATTCCATACCTTTTTTTTTGCTGTTTTTGAGGAATTCAAGCTCCATTTCTCCTTTCAAGGCAATCAATTAGAGAACCTTTGAGTCCTCCCACATTTGATTTGCCTCCTCTCCTTCAACTTCTCCTTCAATTTTTAACTGCCGCTTTTCTTTTGGAATTTACTTTCTTCTTTGGAACAACTTGTTGTTTAGAAGCACCTTTCCTTTTTGAGGATTTGATAATCTCACAATCTCCTTCCTCAACAACTTTCTTGCCTATCCTTTCATCATTTGTCTCTTGACTTTCTACTCTCCTCTCTTCTCTAACTTGAGTTGAATAGGCTTGAAATGCTCTATAAGAAGTTGGAGTCAAAGTTTTTTGCCCCCATCAAAGGTGTTTGGCTACCAATAAAAGGGTTTTCAAAAATATTGTCCATCTTCACTACTTCAAAAAAAAAGAGCCAACACACAACAAAGAGCTGCAAAAATAATGACTTTTGTGAAGATGCACAAGAGAAAGACAAGACAAAGGCGCATTCGCCTTTTTTTCTTGAAAACGGTTCTTCAAATCTAACGGCTGAGATCTTGTCAGTATTTTATTTTTTGTTAATTTTTGGATTTTGAAGTTTGATGGACTCTCAGCTAGAGTTTGGATCTCCACTTTTGGTTGGCCTAAAATCTAGTTGAGAGTCCGTTAAATTTTATGCCATGTAGGTAGCCATGTAAGCGACGGACTTTGAATTTTGGCAAGTAGTGTGAAGGCTGAGAGGCCAAACTCAAGGGTTCTTCGCCTTCCATTGGTGGAAACTGACGGACTCTCAACCTTTGGCTGTAGTGTGAATTCCTTAAATAGAAGTCACTAACACTGCCCCTAAGTTATATGCTGAATAGCCATACTGATTTCTTTCACATTTACAAAACACATATAAGGTAGTATCCTCTAAAAACGACCATTTAAGGGCTGGTCCTCCTTTTTCACAGGTTTCCATGGACCAAATTTTCTTAGATCATTTTTCAGAGGATTAAAGAGAAAGAAAAATAGATGTGGAACCTAACACAAGTGGTTTTGTATTTTTTCAAACATTTTTGAATTATTTATTAATTTTCAAAGATTTGAGGCATAGGCACCTAGTTTGTGACCATAGGTCTCCCAAAATTCGTTCACGTGCAACTTGTAAAGAGATGTGCGGAAATCAAAGACAATGATTGGCTCTTGCAATAGAAAAACAAATTGTCGTCAATGCATTCAATTGCTAAAGTGGTCCATTTGAGGATCACCCCATTTCCATTCTCCAGCTAAAAATAGTGTCGGTTTGAAAGAAAGGGTCATTGGAATGTACATAAGTCAATTCCATTTTGTTGCTTCAACTTCACAATGTGATTATAGAGGCTTTATACTGTAAAATGTAAATACAACAATTTGAGTAGTACTATAAATTTTTATGGCATAAACTTAAAGCTTTGAATGATCATATTATAGGAATACATTTAGTACCAATAGCCAGAGAGCATACGTGGGAGAAAAAAGGCTCAAAGTACATCAAAGTCATTGGAAAGGAAGACAAGCGACAAGTTTCTACTTATGTGACATTGAATACTGATGGACGCTTGCTTCCAATGCAAATAATATTTACAGGTAAAACAAGCCATTGTTTGCCAAAGATTTCACTGCAAGTGTATGCTTAGACCATAGATTCCATTTTTCTATGACAAAAAATCATTTGTCCAACTTGAAGACTTGTCAATTTGTGCAAAACATATTGAATCCGTTCTATGAACATATGGTAGTGTAGATGAATTTGCTTGCAAATCAAAAAATTATTTGACTTTTAGATTGGTGGTCCATTTATAAATCTGAGGCTTTTTTTTTCTTGGATGAAGAAAGAATACCCTTGGATTTGTGTGTTGTTTATCTTAGCAAATTGCACATTAAAACTACAACTAGTGGATGTAATACTTCAACAACCTTTGAAGTGTAGATTTACAATACATTTTAGAAAGTGGTCAACAATTTCAATCCAACAATAATTGCAAAGTAAGGTCCCTTGTGATATTTTACTTGATCTTAGTATAGAACTTTACGTGAACATTTATGTACTTGGTTGGTAGATTATGTACAAAGATATAAGGAGAAATGTGCCAAAATTTTAAAAAAGATTGAGGCATTAAGGGCTTAAACTTCCTTAAATTGCTCACCTTCCAAGAACATTGAAGTCAATGCACTTGGCATAGTTTAAGGATCTTTCAATTTGAATATTGGGATTTTTCAATTTGCGTTTGGTTTTGAAGGTCCTTATGGATTTAGGCTTGATTGTACCTTGTATACTTGTGGAGAAAAAATTAGATTTTTTAAGCATATTCTTTATTTTGCATTTCAATTTTTTCACTTTTGATTCAAAAATTAATAGTAATTTTAAACTTCAATAACTAATTTTTTTTGGGCCAAGGAACAATCCAAATTTCCAAAATTGTAAAGATTGATTACTAAATGCAACTTAGAATAATAATTTAATGATAATTCTCAAGCAATGGTTATAAATTAAATTTGATTTGCAAATCATATAGATCAGTTAGTAAATAAAACAAATTTTTCAATAAAATATGAAGCCAAAAAATTAAAATTACCAATTAAATTGATTGTAGATTGGATATTTGTGATTTTCACAAGATTTGTTTTTGAAGTTCAAAATGTTAAATTCTAATCACATTGATTTTTGAAGATTTTTAATTCTATTTTTTTATTCAAGTTTTCTTTCGAACTATAAAGGTTATTTTTTGAAGCTAGACCTACTAATACCTATTGAATAATATAATATTTACAAAGCTAAGTCTTCAAAATCTATATCAGACAAGTGCAAAAGACTCTTCAAATAAATTGATGGATGAAAATATGCGATTTTTGTGTGCTTGGGATGTGTTTGCATTTATTTGTTGTTCAAAATTTGAACGTCTCATCCTTCAGGAATTAAAGGTAAAAGTTTTATGACTCATGGAAGACATGAGATTATACTATGAAAAATAAATAGAAAAAAATTCATGAATATATAGAGGCAAAATGGGAGCCGATGTGGAGAGAGGTATTTTGAAGTTTGATAATTAGTGGTCATTGTTGTATCTTAATAAAACTTTGAAGCTTCATTTAATGAATTACCCTATGAAATTTTGTAGATTCACGTCCTTTTCTATCATATTAAATCTCATTTTTAACAATTTTATTACCTCTATGAGTGACAAATGTATATGTCATCAAATTTTGTACAATGCATGAAAGCAAACATGTCTCACATATACTAAAATATATTACTTTCATTCATCCAAATTTTTATAAATTCTTGTGTTACTTCTCTAACAATTGAGTAGAATATAATTTTGAAAATCTTAAATAAATATTTCAATTCAAAAAATGGCATTTGAAAGTAATTTGAAAGATTAAATAAATTCAGAATCTTTAAAAATCATTGTGTTTTTAATTTAATATTTAATATTTTTAAAATTCTTGTAAAAATCATAAATATTCAGTCTACGATTAGTTTTAACCAGAATATTCAAATTTTGATTTCAAATTTTATTGATAAATATTAATGAGCTTAGTATGCAATTCAACCATATAAATATGATCTATGGATAGTATTTTTTAACTCTTGTTTAAAGCCATCGTTAAATTATTCTTCTAAATTATACTTTATAGCACAACTTTAATTTTTTGTAAATTTCTTTTATAATTTGTTCCTTTAAAAGATCTATCTTGTTGTATTATGGACATGCAAGAGAAAATGGTGGTGACTTTTGCACATTAGAATATCCTTATGAAGCAAAAATGAAAGTGTGGTTGCGTGAAGGTCATTATTAATTAGTTTTAGGTTTTAAAGGTGAAAATCATAGAAGGATATGTGTAAGACCATTGTGAATCTCAAATCCAATTAATGTGCTATATGAAAAATACATTTGAAGACATAGCCTCACTTTGCCTACAAAGCTACAAAAAACTTTACAAAATTGCCACCTCCACAATATCATAAATAAGTCCATTATAATAATCAATTTTTGTTTCACTTATATTTATCACTTTTTCATATTGTGTACCCAAAATGCATTTTGGAAGAAGCAAGAATCTTTTCTTTACTTCCAGTAAGATCCAACAAACATTTGTACTTTAGATGGTTACAATTAGCACAAATAATTTTGGTGATTTATCACTAAAAACTAGCTTGGCCTAGAGAACAACAACACCAATTTAAGAATTTTGGGATTTTTTCACCAATTCCATCAAAGCAAACGTTAGGAATTTGTCAAATTTTTCTTAATATAATAAATTATATAACCTTAATCTTAAGTCTATACTAAATAGTGAAATTAGGTTGCCTTTTACAATTAGGTTGCCTTACCCCCCAAAAGTTATTGTGTAAGCCATCAAAGTCAAAAATATCTCTACAAGTACTTCCATTTATATACATGGAGGTTCATGAGTTCCAACTACATTAAAAAACTAATTCAAAAGTAGTATTTTCTTGTATAGAAACAATAAATATTTAAATAGTGTGGAATGTTGAGAAATTAGTGAGGGGCAACCTAATTTCACTATTCAGTGTAGTTAAAAAATAGCACAAATAGGCATCTTCAACTTGCACTTCATCAACACGTAAGCTATCTCTATCTAGCCAAAATTAGGCTAGCCTTGTGACTTGGGAGTCTTTTTCACCTCATGGAATGAAAGGAAGATAAATTAATGTAAAAAACTACCCCCTATTTTGGATTGTCAATTTTGTAATTTTGTATTTCTTGACCTTCTCTATTCAATTTTGGGTATCCGATTCCAATTATAAATTCCAATTTCCTTCATTTGGTGGTACATGATAAATCCCTGCATTTCCCCCACCTTGAAAAGCCCCCAACAACAGATGCACCCAGTCACTCAATGACCTGACACGTGGCGTCTCCCAATTGGCACCCACACTCCAAGTCTGAGGTGGACAAGCCCCTCAATTGTCAGCCACACACAACAGCCAGTCCAGCCAGTCCAGCCAGCTTCTGATGAATATCCAATCACCCTTTCCAGCACTCCGTCGTCGCACAAATCCGAGTCAGGTCGGTTGATGCATGACAAAAAATCCAATCCCAACGACCGCACAAACCCACGATTTCAGTTCCGTAACCTCATTCCAGGCTTCCACTGACCAGACAATCGCGAAACTCTCTAAGTCTTGCACAAATTTTGTGCAATTTGGTCCAACTTCGCACAATTTCGAGTTGGGTTGCAGGGGTTCAGTCGCGATGGCGATGGCGTTGGTGCCGTCGTGTGTGTGCGAGTCTCCAATGGGCGTCGTCCCCAAACTCGGATTGGCAGCTCCTTCTGACGTGAATTTACGAAGCTCCGCGTTTCTGCCTCGGCAGAAATTTGTAAATGGGACAGAGCTTAGGGCGAAGGGGAAGGTGGGTGGCAATGTAGGAGTGAGGGCGCAAGCGGTGAGTGTTGCAGAGGAGCCGCGAGTGTCGCGGATGGAGAAGTGGCAGGAGAGTAAGCGCATTCAGACGCAGAGTGTGGTGATTGGGCCGGAGACGAAGACCATTCGGTCCTTGGATTGGGACCGCGATAGGTTTGATATGTGAGTGGTAACCTAATCTAATTTCTGTCTACGTGCTTTCTTTCCCTGTGTGATTTTGGATTAAGTTAGGGACGCTGCAATCCAGAGCATGCACATCATTCTTGAGTAGTTGAGCTTGCTCCCTTTCTTCTTGAATGGCTGATGTGTCGAAAATGAATTTGGTACATGGAGTATTCAAGCCTCCAATTCAAGATTCACGAGGATTTTTATGAGAGAAAGAATATTTTAGTGGATTGAGTATTCTGATTCTTCCTTGAATCGCGGGGTTTAAGGTCTTAGGAATTTCTTTGAAGACTTTCGTGGCCTGCCTCTTCACTCTTTGGTAGAAATCTAGATTGAATGCTTTGCCAATTTGAGCAAGTTTTTACTCAATTCAACCATGCGACGACTGTGTTTGACAGATATTGTGGACATGAGTTTTTTTGGTACTACGAACAGGGGAGGTTGCAGAGTTTCCAATGCTCTTGAATGCTATGATAGTGGTTTCTATTATTAAACTGCTTATTTTGTTACATGTTCTTGTTGGCAAATGAAAGAGGATTGCAATGCTTGAAAGAATGCATTATTTGAATACCTTATGCTATAGTTATGCAATATTTATGAAGGGTTCAAATTTGATTAATGGATGTTCTAGAGCGGCCGCTTAAGCAGATGTGATTTACGTCCCCTTAATCAATACTGTCTATGATTTTAGAGTGTCGCTCATGCAATTTTGGATCATGTATTGTTTTGTAGTTGACTTGAGTTCTGGACAGGGATGCGCAGATTTTCTTGTTATCATTCTCCAATTTAATTCAATCTGTCTGTTGATGTTGTTGTGATTGTAGTGAGTTTGGCCTCCAGAACGGGACTACATACAATTCCTATGTAATTGAAGGGGACAAGCTATGCGTGATTGACGCTTCGCATGAAAAGTTCCGGCAGTTGTACTTGGCGGCGCTGAAGAATGAGATTGATCCAAGCAACATTGAATACATCATTGCGAATCACACCGAGCCGGATCACAGTGGCTTAATCCCCGACCTTCTAGATCTGGCGCCCAATGCCGTGGTGGTGGGCTCCAAAGTGTGCATTCTGTTCTTGCAGAACCTCATCAACCGGCCGTTCAAGAGCAAGGTTGTCAAGGTATGTATTTTGCCTCAATATGTTTGCATACTTTTTTTTGTAGTCATTTGGCTTCTAAGATTTCTAGTTTCATGCGTTCACTACTGCACAACCCAAACCCTAGAGGGTTTTGGTTTTGCATGATGATAGTTCTACCATGTGACCAACGATTATCTTGCCGGCACAAGCTCCGAGTCTTCATAAGTGTGTGCGTTCATAGTCATTAAGATGGCGGATTTCATAGTGCCAATATTAAATGTGACATTCATTTAAGTGCTCGAAGCTGGAAAACTTGTACTTTCAGGTGCTTAGAGCTTTGAAAACTATGAATTGCAAGTGCTGGTATGGGTTCTGAGGTGGTTTACTGAAACCTGGAATTATTAAACTTAGGTCGGGTACTAAAGATATGAGGGTCGGCTAGGCTCTAGTTTTCAGTCAGCGAACTCAGAACTTGCTTTTGATCCTCGAAACTCAACCTTCACTTGTGCCCACCAATTTCGTGAGATTGTACCATGTTATTGAATTTGGGGTTCTATTACTTGTTGACACATGAGTGGTGAACTGCGTGGGAACTGAATGGAACTCGGACATCAAATCTGGCGATGTTTCTTCTAATGAATGTATTTCTTTAGCTTGTTTCTTATTTTTTTGATGTGGAATGGGGTGCAGGGAGGAGATACCTTGGACCTTGGAAAGGGACACGTCTTGGAGTTTGTGATGGCTCCCAATTTGCACTGGCCAGACACCATGCTCACTTTGGACCAAAAGTCCGGCATTCTCTTCACTTGTGACGTTTTCGGCATGCACTATTGTTCTCAAGCAGTAAGTCAGGCTTCGTAGTGATTCAAAATCTGGAAAGTAGAAGTGATTGATCTCTATATATATTATTTTCTTGAAGCAATGGAAGCTTAGAGTGGAGAACGAAAGTTCCATGCGTTCTTCAGCATCTTCTTTCAATGACCCCCAAGTCTATTGCTTACGGTTGGGATGCAAACATCAGTTTAAATCTAAAGAATTGGAGACCTTTGTTGTGTTTTCAGGTTTATGATGAGAACTGGGAAAAATTGGAATCCCATTTCCGGTTCTACTACGACTGCCTCATGCGTCCCAACGCCCGCTCAGTGATAACAGCACTGAAACGGATTAGTGATAAGGAGTTTGGGATGATTGCCGTGGGGCACGGTCCTTTACTACGGTACAACTTGGCAGACCTGATTCTGAAATATGAAACCTGGAGTAAAGATGCCCAGGCGAAGAAGTTGACCTCCGCTGCAGTTCTTTATGTTTCTGACTACGGATACGGTGACCGTCTCTCACAGGTATATCGTTTTGCCTATTTCTGGAGAGGAATTTAATCCAAATCCTTTCTGAAATTCTTGTATATTTTTGCATATGTCTTTGTACACGTATATTATTTTCTCTACATCGTCAAATTCATCTTCGACAAAGTTCTTTTTTAAAGATTCAAGCATTGCTTCGGATGAATGAGAAGCTATGTGGACAACATCTCACCCTGAAGCACTCTGTTCTTTGGAGATTTTATGCCTATAATTGTCGATTTCGTTAAATTGGCGCGATTCTGAACGCTAAAAGTTGTATGATGCTGAATGTATATTTTACAATGTGATCAATCGAATTGGTTAATTTAAAACAATGAATCCTTGGTTAATATATTGATGAGATACTGGAAATGTTGGCAAGAAGCAAGCTGTGTTTTCCAACCTCCTGGTATGAATGATGTCTTGATTGTTGCAGGCTCTTGCAAGAGGCTTGACGAAGACCAACACACTGGTGGAGATGTTGGATCTCAACACAGCGGATTCGCAGGAGCTCATCGAGTGTGTGAGCAAGTGTGCTGCAGTGGTCATCATGGCACCACCCAGTCAGGGCCAGGCCAACGCTGCTGTGACAACATTGGTTCCGGCTGTCAAAGCCAAACAAGTGAGTGTCGTCAAATTCTATTGTGGTTTTCAACTATGTTCCGATCACTACTCAAGTTGGATTATTTTAGTAGAAAGCACACTTCCAGTGTTATTCTGGAGATTTAGTCCTTACAATTTTTTCGATTTTACATTTGAAATTTCCTTGAAATGGTGTCACTCTTGGTAGGGTTTAACATGGCTAAGTTTTTTAGAATTCCTCTAGAGTGGGGTTTTGTTCTGGTGCTGTTTTTAGTTCGAATTTGTATGCTATTGAGAGGTTTTGACTATGAAATTTTGTATGTTCAGCCTGTGTTGATAGCGGAGAGCTATGGAGGAGATGACGAACCGGTTGATACACTGGCGGGACGGTTTATGGGAGCTGGAAATTTGTCGACGCTACCTCCAATTAGAGTCAAAGAAACGCCCACAGAAGCAACGTAACATGCTCACACCCCTCGTTCTCAGTTTTATGGCTTTGAAACCAGGGTCACAGACAGCTAGAACTCTGTCTACAGTAGCAGGTCATTTCTGTAAAAGTTGGTATACTTAAAATGTCTAAATCTAATATGTTCGCACTAATTGTTTTATATTTCATTTTTCTATTAGAGCACATTAAAAAAGAATTAAGTTTAACAACTGTAGAATAAGAAATGTCTTCTTTGCCCGTGAGTCATTAAGTTTTTTTTAATATAAATTGTATTCAAGTAGAGGAATGAAATATAAAACAAATGGCGTTTCTCGCAGTAATTGAAATAAACAGAGGGTACGATTGCAAGAAAGATTTGATGATTGATGGGTTTGCTTCATTCGATGGCGATTGATCTGCAGGTATCAATTGTTTGAGGAGGCGGGCACTGATCTGGGTCAGCAACTGACTCAGAAAAAGGTCATTGAAGCAAAGAAGCTGAATATGCCAGTGGATGTGGCAAAAGCAATTGGCCGCATTTCTGGTGGTCTCTACGTCGTTACTGCCCTAAAGGGTGTGTCCAAGAGTGCTATGATTGCATCCTGGGTTTCTCAGGTGCGTGTCATGAAATTCTAAAGCATTTGGGACTTTGCGCTCTTCTTCACTATACGAAATTGTCAATCATTGTAGAAGTAAATGGAAATATTATATCAATCAGTATAGCGATTTGACATATGAACCTAGGAAATTCTAAACATTTGAGAATTGAGGCTTACAAGGCCAAGGGTGTGATGGGAGTTGCTCAAGAATGTGATGTGTCAGCCACGTCAGTAACAGCAGATATAAATTCTCAATAATGTTATGTGTCATCCATTGAATCCCTTAATATTGTAGTTCTGATGGTGAGATGTTGGGTGTACTCACATTTAGTATTCACTTGAATTGGTTGTGTGTGCAGGCGAGTTTCAAGCCTCTGGGCATCACCATTGCTGTTGCCAAGGACAGAGCCATTGAGTCTCTCATGCAGGTATTCTTACAAATTTTAAACACATATATTGGTCATTTATCAAAAATTTGGGCGAAATTTCCCTTTTCCTTTGATAAGCATTGCTTGATGATCTCAATGAATTAGAAAATTACTAGTAAGGTTAGGATACTATGTGCTTCACTTTATCATGGAACCAACGGATCAGGTCCCTAACGATTCTCTACCTAATGTTGACAGGTTGGTGATACATTTGTCCTCAATTGTCTTGAAGAGGGCAAGTACCAAGCTTTGATGAAACACTTCTTGAAGCGGTTTCCACCAGGAGGTATTAATCAATCTGACATCCTTTACTCTTCTAGAACAATCAAGTCGTAGTGTTTATAATGCAGTTTCTTTCTTTCTCGGCTAATATCGTTCAAACAGATAAAATGATTACATTAGGTGCTTCGTTTCCTGTAGTCCCAATTGCTTTTTATTACATTATTACTCTACAAAAGTAGAACTGAGAGAACTTAAAGTAAGAGAATGGACATAGTAATCTACACAGACAAAAACTTGAGCTAAGCCTTCTATCAACTTTCTCTTAATAAACTTGGATTTGTTATGCAGCTGATCGATTTGAAGGAGTAGAATGGACGGCTGCAACGAATGGAAGTCCTATTTTGATTAAGGCATTAGCTTACATGGAATGCGAAGTGAAAAGCCGACTTGAAGTTGCAGATCATTGGATTGTGTATGCTGAAGTCACAGATGGCAACGTATCGAACCCTGATGGGAAAACCGCTGCTCATCACCGCAAGATTGGAAACTACTACTGAGAGGGAGTTTCGCTAGAGTTGGTTACAGTTGAATTTTTGATCGCTTTCAATTGAGTAGGGGTTGTGTCGTAGTTGTGCGTAGTCAGAATTTCTCGTTAATACCTGTACAAAACTGTCACTGATTGTAAAACACTGGATTCTATTACGATAAATACATTGATAGATTCTATTACCATAATTATGTGTCGTGCATGTTTCAGACGTTCTGCTTGACAGCTGTACTGGCAATGGAACGTTGCAATTGTAGACTTGGAAATTTTGCTTCCAACTATGAGCATCACTCTATCACCAACTATGCCGCTTTTCTCGCATTCAGAGCTTGTAAAATTCTCCAGAAACATTGTGCACAAATAGGAATATTCCCTTAAGATTTGTGTTTTTTCCATACAAATATTTTTCTTGAAAAGTAATTTTTCCTAACAAGCTATTTTTAGAATTATTTTTGGTTATTGTGGTAGCCAGGTATGGTAATAAAGACTTAGAAAAGGTTTCTTGAAATTGAAGATATATTGTTGTGGATCTCCATGGCATATTCAAAGAGCAAATTTGGAGGTTGTTTCTTGCATGCCATCTTGCAAAAATATATATCAAAAGTTCTTTGGTTGGTTTTACTGTACATCGCAAGATCTAAATGGTTTTCTTCTTCTTTTTTCAATGTTCTAAGATAGCAACTAATTGCAATTTCATATGAAATATATATAATGTGAATGCAATGACAATAATGAAATACAAATGATTTTATGACTAAAGGGAGACCTTGCATTGACAAAAGTTATATGTTGAGGACCTTATTCAAAAAGCAAGTCACTACTCTAAAACTAAAGCTTCTAGTAGCATAATTGCTTCTAGTAGCTTCTAGTAGCATAATAACTAAAATCTTTTGTCAATCATTCAAACATAGTTATGGATTCATCCAAAAATGGTGATATCATCACTATTCTAAGAACAAAGCTTCTCGTAGCGTAATTGCTTGTTCATCTAAAATCTTTTGTCAATCATTCAAACATGGTTATAAATTAATGGTGATATCATTCTTGTTGAACACCATATGCTAGTTGGGTACCAAATCTTCAAAAAGGATCATTGACCCTTGAAGGACACAACCCCCATGACTAAGGTTGTCACCAAAACTCAGTCTACAATGATTTGAATCATTGCAAAACAATGTGCAATTTTTATACCAAAATAAATAAAAATAGTCTTGAAGAACATTTGAATTCAAATCAATAAATAGAAGCAATTGTGTTAAATGAGGAAATGAACAAAAGAACTAACTAGCAATAAGAGCCAATATTTCTTCTTTTGCAACAAATTCCAACTACAAATAGTACTTAAACATTTATTCAAAGAAATCATTTAACAAGAGGTCAACTAAATCATTGAAAATGCAAGTTGACTAGAACACGCTCTTGTGGATAATCCACAAATATAGAGAAAAAAGGAATTCAAGGCAACCGCAAAAGGATATAGGATTGGAATGATGGTGCTAAGAGGGTAAGTGAACCTTGAAAGTGAAATGCTATTCAAGGCTCACTTACAGTCATTCAAATATAGTTATGAATTCTTCCCAAAATGATGATATCATTCTTGGTGAATAGCAAATTCTAATTGAGTACCAGATCTTTAGAAAGGATCATTAATCTTCTACAGTGCAATTTTCAAGGGGTCCAACTAAAAAAATAGAAAAGTGATAAACTACTAGAAAACCACTAATCCAAACAAACTAAATATTACTCCATATTTCCTAAGTTCATCATCCACCATCCATCCATCTTCATTCTTCAGTTGGACGATGTCACCTCATCCCATAATCATCCATCCATTCTGATCGGATGACAGCTTCTCATCCAACGTTCATCCGTCCTCTGAAAGCGGTACCGAATGTTCGTTTGAACAGGTGACGTTGCAGCTCCTTCCTCCCCAAGCAAACCTTTCCAAACCTTCGCGTCGTCATAGTTCATCAGGCTTGCTCTGCGGTGCCTTTCCCGCTCCTACATGAGCACCTTCTCTTGTCAATTCACCGCGTACTTTCCACCGGCGCCTACTTAATACTCTTCCGGATCCTCATTGACACTCACAAGCATCCACAGTCTGCCAATTTCGAACCTCAATTGATCCTAAACTTCAAATTTGAGGGAAGACTGAAAGAAATGGCGACGTTGTCGATTGTCTCCAAGGTTCCGATTGCGTTGTCGTCGTCGCACAAACTGTTGCGGGGTGGGAATGCGACGAGAATCGTTTCACTTGCTGTTCCGAGGTCCAGGAATAATGGAGCCAGGGCTCTGGCGACGAGGAGGCTGGTTAGTCAATTCCATGGGACGAAGCTGAATTGTGTTGAGTCTGTTTTGAAGAGCGCGCGGAGAGGGAGGCGGTTACATGCGGTTGCGTATACCGGGGATGACTCTTTGCAAATGAGCGAGGACTTGGAGAGCCTGAAAGCGAGTCAGATCAAGAAGGTACGAGCTGCGTACTTGAGCTGAATTGAGTGCAATATGTAGGGCTTGTATCAATTCTGGTACATCTTGATTGGGGAAGGGCATCGAGTTTCTGTAATTGTGTGAGGTAAACACACGTATTTGCGACAATTCAAGCACTGAACCGAGTAAGTTTCTGTTACTGGAAATTTCTGATTCTTAAAAGATTGTTGTTAGAAAGTCAAAGAGGAATGCAATACACCGAAGAATTCGTTATTGGGATACATACGCAATAATAATCAGGGTTTATAATTTTATAGGAAGATATTGTAAAATGAGCTTTTGCTATATAAGGTAGAAGCACCCATTCGTGTGAATTTAAGCAATTCTGCATAGTTGGAGGCACCTTTTGCTAGAAACAATATTTTTGCAGTATTGGCAATTGAAAATCAAGAATTTTCAAAATAAGAAAAAAAGAATTTTTGGATGAGGCATCTATTTGCTGCTGTGAATTTTCAAAGAAGAGATCCCTAGGACACCTAAATCAACACTCTAGTAGAGCTGCCTTGATTTTGACATGGAAATCTTAAAAAATCAGCACCTACCAACCACAGGTAAGCATGGGGATGGTTTCAAGGTACTTTGGGAGACACTTTAAGGGACCTCTACAATCAATCAATGGGTACATGGACTTAAAATGGAGCTTCTACCTTATATAGCAAAAGGGTCCTCCTAAACTCAGAGCCAAGAATGTACACCACCTAAACATCATAACTTGAACATATTTGGATACATGTGCCTTGGTCGAATTTTTGCTGCTAGACCTGGACTCTCCGCCTTAACATGCGGAATTTGATGACTAGATGACACCCCGGATGACACCAGAGGGTTGTCTGCATCCAAGGTTCTAAAGACTTCGTATTCTGTATTGGACACAAAGTGAGAGAGGTTGCATAATTCTGATCGTCCTAGTTGATTTCTTGTTTCTCTTGCAGATTTTAGATGCTGGAAAAGTTGATTACCGTGATTGCTTAGAAAGAAAGGAGTTGGTGCAGCGATTGAAGGACACGAAGGATTTTATTCCGCTTTCTGCTCAGCAGCTTCTTCAGCGCATCCTCCGAGGACAAGAGGATGCTGAGTTATCTACATTGTCGTTGGAGGCTTCAAGTCCTGTGGAAAGTAATAATCGTGATTCTTCTAAGTTTGTATCCGAATCTTGGCTTTGAATTTGGCAGGGAGAGTATTGGATCTGGAGGGTGGGGAAATTTAATATGCTAGGCAACCTTAGCATGCTAGAGTAGTGAGAGTCTTCATATTTGCACTGTTTTGTCTAGCTGCTACATTAACAGGCGCAGAAGAGCAATTGGATGTTATGACAAGAATATGGGAAATTTTGCTTGGTGTGCAGGTTGGTGGCTAGATGCGGAGCGAAACACAGTGAAAGTATTCCAAGCTTGTAGTGCCTCTGTGGCAAATATTTCAACCTCTACTACTGCAAATATTGGCATGTCAATGAACCCTATTGAGATACCCAGGGGCACTGGCAGCGCCTTTGTGTGGGACACAGATGGGCATGTTGTCACAAATTATCACGTGGTAATGAATGGTAATAAAGCGACAATCACTCTTTCGGACGCAAGTACATGGGAGGGCACAGTTGTTGGAGTTGCAAAGAATAAGGATCTTGCTGTTCTTAAGATTTCCGCCCCAGCGTCATTGTTAAAGCCCATTGTTGTCGGATCATCTCAGGTTTGACTCTATCTCTATTTTGTGTTTTCCTTTTCCTTATCAATTCATTGACCACCCTTATCAGAGGAAAGAATTCTAGTTTCTTGAAATCAAAGAAACATTTCTCCATTTGTTTGAAATTAATAACTATATCGATTCCTTGATATTCCAGGCATTGCAAGTCGGGCAACATGTATTGGCAATTGGGAATCCATTTGGTTTAGACCGGACGTTGACCAGCGGCATTATCTCTGGTGTTGGGCGAGACATTCGGTCTATAGGAGGTGCCATGATTAGAGGTGTTGTCCAAACCGATGCATCTATCAATCCTGGAAATTCAGGGGGTCCTCTGTTGGACAGCCAAGGGCGTTTGATTGGAGTGAATACCGCTATATATTCTCCCTCTGGTGCAAGTGCTGGAATTGGGTTTGCCATTCCCGTTGACACTGTGCGAAGGGTGGTCAATGAATTGATAAGGAAAGGAAAAGTTTCGAGACCAGGCTTAGGCGTGATGTGCGCTAACGATAGCCAAGCCAAGCAGCTTAAAGTCAATGGCGTATTGATACTCGGACTTAGTGATAACGGTGCAGCTGCGAAGGCTGGCCTTTTACGTGAGTCACCTCTCACTATGGAATTGATTTTGGTGGTTACCAATGTAGATTTTTTTTTTGTTCATGACGAAAGTTGCCACTCCAGTACTGACATCATATCTTTGTGTCTCTGCAGCGACAAAACGAGATCCTTTTGGCAGAATTGAACTTGGAGATATTATTGTTGCTATCAATGGCCAGGTGAGTTGCAGTTGCCGTGCAGTGAGGGACTTGCAGCTTCGAGTGATAGCTATAACCTTAATTGCATCAATGTGTTTGTTTTATTTCTTTTTCTGTAATGAATGTTGAGTATAATGTCTAATTGGTTTTTTTCATATTGTGCAGACACTTAGTCGTGTGGATGATTTGGTAGCAGCTTGCGATGAGCGCCAAATCGGAGACAAACTACGGGTAAGATTGGTGGTCGTAATCAGATTTGTTTCTTATGCTCATTTCTTAGATAATCTTTGCGTCCCTTACGCTTTTTAAGTGTTTTTGCTTTTTTATTTGAAATTATGACTACATCGACGACTGCAGACACGTTTTATTTACTGTTCCTTGAAAATTTTGGTTTACCTGCAGGTCACTGTGAAAAGGGGAAACATGATTCGGGACGTTTACATCACATTGCAAGAAATCAATGAGTAATTGCATTTCAATATTTCGGGGATCTTGCAGTCAGCTAAGCCACCTTCGATCTCACAACGGATTCTGTGGAAATCTCATGTTGTAGATTTTCCAGTGCATGTAGATTATATATTTGGACGGAGTGCTGTGGCTGTGGCTCCGATGTACATCAGGTGTTGGGCATGCTATTTTGCCGTCGTTAGATACTTTTCTTCAGTGGCAGAATTGGTATTGAACCTCATTAACACACCATGAGGACGCTTAGACTTACGACGTGATACCAACAAGCAGTCCATATATATTACTATATGTTTCAGCCCTGAATGGATTCGATTATCCAGCTTTGTAAGTGATTAGAATATGCTTAAGCACACTACATATTTGTAATTAGTATCTTGAATTGACAGACCCAAGTCAGTTCATGACGAAAGGCATTTTCAACAACTGAATATTTGCCCATTCTATGCATGTTCTTTATTGTTCCTAATTAATTGGTCGAGAGTATACCCGATGCAGCAGCATTTCAGATCTGTTCTTACAGTAAACCGGTACTCCACTTTTGGACAATTCCAGGAACCCAGTCCAGAGCATCTCCGACCTCGAGAATACGCATTGGAGGACTTCGAAGCTCTGGTGTACTTTTGTTGTGTACGTCAACTTTCACTACCGGTATCTGGCGCTATTTCCCTCCACATGCATAACTTAAAGGGTTTGGAGGACCAATGGAGTCCTTCATAAGTTTAGAAACGTCAAAATCACAAATAAAATGACCATATTGGGGTTTTATGCTAACTACAAATATCTCCGTAAGGGGATGATGTAAATTGTCCAACTTTTTGAAAAAATAAAAGAGGATTTATGTATATTTTATAGTCTCTTATGTGAATGTATATTGGTATTTTGGGAAAACAAACCAATACAATTTTATGAGTGCTTAATCTATTCATTGCATCCACTTCAAAAGGTTGGCCTTGGTATTTTCTAGAAGAAAGAATATCACATCAAAGAAAATAAATGGCACACTTCAAGAATATATGATACTTCGCATGTACTGAAGGTTTTTAGTTGCATATTTGATCACCACCTTTTCTACCTATACAAAACAAATTTGCTTTGCTTTCTAATCCTTTAGTTATTGCATAAACATTGTTATAGTAGCAATTTTCTTGATTTGTGTTTCAATGCGTTCAAAAATTTAACATTTGATTTGGAGCTTCTCTCCATTGTTGATGCCCTAATGAAGCCTTATATGCAAAAACTAAGATTGCACTATTTCTCTTTGTTTTAAATATACAATGTTTTCCACAGAATCATTTTGACTATCGCAAAAATTCTTAAGATCTACAAAGCATAATTGTCCATACTAAGTTCTCAAAAAATTTCAAACTATTTCAAACTTCCTTCATCCTTTTCCATTCAAATACAACTTTGATATCAAAAAACACACCTTCTACACCTAAATGCCAAATGTATTCAAATTTCTTTAGCCCCCCAGTGCAAATACAAAAAATACAAAAAAAATAATTTTAATAAAAAATAATAAAAATAATAAAAAATAATCCAATCTGACGTGACACTGACAATGCCACATCAGCTGCTAATTTAAAAAATAAAAATAAAAAACTTTTTACCAATTTTTTCTATAATTTCATTGTTGCCACTGAAAACTCGCGGCCCTCTTGAGGCCTGCAATTTTTTCTAGTGATAAGATGACCAAACTCAATCCATAGGTGACCAATTGAAAATAGTTTAACAGAGGAAAAAGTCACACACATTGCATGGACAAACTTGATAGCTAGTATAGATCCAATTCATCTTCCCAAATTGTTGGTCTAGCTATATTTTAGAAAAAATTCTGCTTTATGTAAAAGTACAAGGAACAACAAATGAATTCTAAAGAAAAAGCAAAATATATTAGAAAAGATTATGGATATTGATTGGTTTGGGTCAAATTACCATCCAAACAGGGAACATACTTATCATTCTCTAATCTCTTATATACTAAATGCAAATTGTGTCACAATTTCATCTATCACTTTCTCATCCACACCAATTTTCATCCATTTGTTCTTGCAAAATCTTAATGACATCCAAACATCTTCTCAATGAAATCTTTGAGCTTGATGAGTCAGCTTTTTGATGCTGTTTGCAATGCAACAGGCTCTGTTCCAGTATTTCCTACACACTGATGGTCCCAATTTTCAGAACTCCATATAATCACGAACATCCGTTTTGCGTGCCAAAGCTGAGTCCATGACATTACAGAGGTCCCGACTCAGGTCCCCAAATTCTTTCAACATCTGGATCGACACCTGGTTTCCTTATCGGTTGAAATCCCATGCCGGGCAAGGTAACCTGGTTTCTTATCCAGCTCCTCCTTCCCAGTGTTTTGAAGAAACGCTCTCCCCTCGCCTGTCCTCTCGTTTCCTCTCCTCTCCCCGTCCGTCGTCGCACAATTCCCCGTGCAGATAGATATGGCGGCCATGGCCACGCTCGCGAAGCCATTAACAGGCTCCCCCGTCTCTCCCTCCGTCTCATCGTCCTCTCGGCTCCAAGCACAGAAATCGTCACAATTACGAGTTGGTGCCACGAGGCGAGCTTCAACCGCGGGTGCACGGTTCATTGTGCGAGCTTCCGAGAGCGAGGGTTTGGGAAGCGCAGCAGATGCTGGAGGAAACAGCGTGGTGCTCGAAGTCGAGGGGTTGCCGGAGGAGCCGGACACGGACGGAATTGGAAATGTGGCCCCGAAGTCGAGGAAGCCATCGCCGCTGCAGAAGGGAGGGACTTTAGATGACGAGCGGAAGGCAGGGAAGGCGCCCGCGACGGCCACGCTCGGGAAAGAGAAGCCGTTGGCGGCGGCGAGCGGGGCATTTGATGATCCAAGGTGGAAGAATGGCACCTGGGATATTAGCATGTTCGCCGGGAAGGATGGAAAGACTGACTGGAATGCCGTCATTGATGCAGGTAAGGGTGTTCTGAAATTAATGTAGAGACTCCATTGACCATACAGTACATTAGAGGCTTCATTGACCATATGTCCGAGCTTGGAATTGTGCTAATTGTGAAAATACTTGGTCTGTTGGCATTTGTTTTTTTTTCAATTGTTTTGTAGCTTAACACAAAATGAATGTGAAGAAGTTTAGATGGTGCTAGTTTCTAGATTGGTGTAGGGAAAGGTTCAAAGTTCACCTGTATGGGGAATGGAACCTCTCCCTTACTGTATGGGGAATGGAGACCTTACATAACCCTAAACCCCGTCACTCTTTGCGTTTGCGATGCTCTAGCGGCATTTGCTCTGAAATCTTTGTCAATGTTTGTCAATGTTGACATCGTTCTTTCCTTCAGAAGAATTTTAGGGAGTTATGTGCATTTGCGTTTATCAGGTCTGTTTTTCTTTGTTTACTATCAATAGCATTCAATTTCTTGATTAGAGATCTTGTATTTGCTCGTGAGCGGTGAATGTTGAGTAGTGAGGGAAATGGGAGTGTGTGAGGTAGATGAGAATCGCACATGTTGAATGCTTGAGAAATTGTTTTGTTCTGTATGTGCCATCTCTTAGTTTCGCATATGGAAATTTTTCTGGTTTGTTTTAGTTTGTTTTGTATCTTGCAGTTTCTTGTGACGAGATTCGTACTAGCTTGTGAACTGTGAATGTTGAGCAGCGAGGGCAATGTAAGTATACGAGGTAGGTGAGAATCGCTCATTTTCAATGGTTGATGAGTTATTCGGTTCTATATACATGCGATTTTCGGGTAGAGGGCTGCCTTGAGGACGTCCAGTGAATCTACAGGTAGAATGTACTGGAGGTTTACATTTCACTGAATGATGTGCTCTGAGCAGCACTTGTTCGCCTTCTCTTAGTTTCTAGGGAAGCGTGTTATAGTGCCAAGAGAGTGCAGTGAGAGTATCGCCGTAAAATGGGGATTTTGGTATAGTCAAGGGCACAGATTCTGCAATGGGATATGCTTTTATTGTCAGCTTTGACCGTCATCGAAAAGCGGCGCTATCTATGGAACGGCTTTTCATATCCCCATTGTGGTTGTATCATTCCTTGAGCATGTGCAAGGAGATCTGATTGTGTGGTGGCTCTTTTGCTTGGCAGAGGTGGTGAGGAGGAAGTTGCTGGAAGCGAACCCTGTGTCATCTAACAACGATGATGAGGTTGTGTTCGACACGTCAATTGTTCCATGGTGGGCGTGGGTGAAGCGCTTCCATCTCCCAGAGGCCGAACTCTTGAATGGTAACCCTTGATGCCTTCCTATTTTGCACACGCTGATGTCTTGGTTCTTTTTGCAGGAGCATGTTTTGAGACGAATATTGCTTTAATGATAGCACCCCTGGAAGTGTACACTTCTGGTACATTCTTTTCAGAGAACATACACTGGGTGACTCCTGAGTAGCAGTTTACCCTGTGATTGCATTCAACTAATGAAGGGTTGTTGATGTATTGACAATGTGTCAGGTCGGGCAGCCATGATTGGCTACGCCTCTGGCTGGTTAGTGGACGCTGCAACGGGCGTGGGGTTGGTGGACCAACAAAATAGTTTCTTAGGCAAGTTGCTACTCTTCATTTCCGTGGTAGGAGTTTTAGTCATCCGGAAGAACAGCGATGTGGATACCATCCGAAACCTGGCTGAGGAATCCACCTTCTATGATAAGCAATGGCAAGCCACCTGGAAGGATGCTAAAGACCCAGAGGCCTGAACTCCTCTAGATGACGATGATCCCCCAATTTTTGCACATATTTTTGCACATGTTAGGCTTGTTAGTGCCATCTACTACTGTCATTAAGAAAAGGTATTTTACAGGTCTCCACACGCAGTAACCTCAATCTTGTCCTGTTGTCTTCCCTGTGCTGGATTATTTCTCAAACTCCATCATGTCATGTATTCTCCTCTTTATTAAACTCATCCGTTAACACAATCAGCTACTGTAATCAACCGATTTCAAAACATACAAACACTAGCTCGCATCGCAGATCGATTCGACATCACAATTGACTCACAAATCGGGCACTCTACAGGAGTCTGCACAGGTTCCGTCTCCACCCTTCTATCTTCGATTCTAAAGAAACATGAGGTTCAATCACCTGGGTACAAAAGCCCGTTATGTGCACTGCATGGACACAGAAAGCAACCTCTCAGATTGGAGAACTTCACACTAAATTCCGTAGGTACAGTTGTACCTAATCTGGTAGATAAAAACAAGAAAGAGATCAGAGATACCAATTGGTCAACTTGGTGAGTCCACTTGGTGAGTCCCTAATGAACGCCAGCCATCCACTTATCCGGCACCAAGTCCCTATTCCTTCGGCACTCAAGCTGAGCTTGTGTTTCCCTTCCTCTGCAATTGAGGTTCCAATTGGGGTCACAATTGGGGTTTCAATTGGGGCTCCACTGAGGGTTCCACTTGGGTTTTTTCATACTCGGCGTGGGAGCGATGGCCTCAATTACGAAGCCGGGATCTATCGCAACCCCAGTCGTAAGCGGGAACTTGCGGATGTCACAGGTAAGCAATTGTTGGGTTTCTTCTCGGAGAGGACAAATGAATGTGGAGACCACCAGCTTCAGGAGTGTCAGGCTTGTTGTGAGAGCTTCAGATGAAGGTTCCTCAGGGAGCGCAATCGGACAGACGCCTACAACACCAATTGAGACTGGAAACTCCCTTAGTAAGGATTCTGAGAC
This sequence comes from Antitrichia curtipendula, assembly GCA_951230915.1. NCBI lineage: Eukaryota > Viridiplantae > Streptophyta > Bryopsida > Hypnales > Leucodontaceae > Antitrichia > Antitrichia curtipendula. Next base: position 43,107,007 of record OX579633.1, read on the forward strand.
TCCTTCGACGCCGAAGGCTCGCAAACCCTCGCCATTGCAGAAGGGTGGGACGCTGGATGGGGATGAAGCTGCGGGTAAGGACCCTGCGGCTGCGACGTTAGTAGGGAAGAAAGCAGTCTCGGACGATGCTGGGAAATTTGACGACTCGAGATGGAGAGCTGGGACGTGGGATATTACCAAGTTCACCAGCAATGGCAAAATCGACTGGGACGCCGTCATCGATGCCGGTAATTTTGGCGATGTCCGAATCCGCGTTGCAATTGGCAAATCTCAGTGAATTTGGCAAACTGTCTCCATTTCTTTTAGAGCTCAGGACACATTGGATGACCTACTTTCCATGTCGGGACGCAGTTATCGACGCCGGTATGGCTGTGTCTGAATTGGTGTTCCAATTGGCAAATGTCTGAATTTGGTGCAGGTTCATGTTTTCAGCCTCACAGTCTTCGATTGCGGTAGGGTTGAGTAGTGATCCCTTTTTTTGAGAGCTCAGGACAAATTAGAATTCTTACTTTCCATGGTTATTGCATGGAGTTCACATATGGGCTTCCCTGTCGTAGGCTCAAACATGACAATTGACAAACTTCCCTTTTTTAAGGAGGTAAGTTGCCATTAAGCAGGTAATGTTGGAATGCTGTCCAATTTGAGGCAATTTTGAGACTCAGGGAAGCCACACACAGGAAAGCTCATATGTGACACCCTCTAGGCTCTTGAAGGTCCCATTTTATAGAGCTCTGTCGCAGTTTTGAAGCTCTGCCAGACGCCATTTCGACGAACATGACGAATGAAGTAGGGTTAAGTGGCGATCGCTGTGTATGCTAATCTGTGCATGGTGGTTTTGTGTCAGAGGTGGCAAGGAGGAAGTGGCTGGAAGAGAATCCCGAGGCTTCCAACAACAGTGAGCCCGTTGTGTTCGACACAGGGATGGTGCCGTGGTGGGCGTGGGTGAAGCGCTTCCACCTCCCCGAAGCTGAACTGCTCAACGGTCAGTCCCTTGCCCTTTCTTCTTGGTTTCATCACGGTTCAGTGATATCAAATGGGGTCAAATTTTGCAAAATTTCTACCCCAAAAAAACTCACTGCTCTAACAAATTCTGAGTATTACTGTGGTAAAGTTGAATTTTTAGCACGTTTAGGAGAGTTTTAGGAACTTGATGACAGTGGTCGTATTCTTAAATGTTTGTATTGGTAAATGAATGAGGGTTTTAATGCACCAAAGAAATCCGTGATTTGAATTCCGTAAGCCAATGTTAGGAAGGTTCAAAATTTTTGTGGTACACAACCTAAAACCAACATTTTATCAGATGCTTTTCTGGTCTTTGTCCTCCGAATGATTATGCCTCCATTTTCTAAGATTACGGTGGTGATCTTGGGTCAGTGGCGAAGATGGGCCTCCCTACTTTTCTGTAGTACCAATCCCTCCGTCCTGATTTAAGTGTCCGCAGTTTTGTTGAAATCTTTTTATACCAATTTCATTGATTGTATTGTGAAAAACATAATTCTGAAAGGTTCCAAATTTTATATCACCAGAAGAACATTGCATTAATGAAGAACATTTGCATTTTAGGATTCACTGCAACCTAAAAACAATTGGACAAAAGAAACCCTCCATATGACCTACTCAAAACAAAACTTTTATAAACATGAGATTCAAAACATGAGATTCAAAGTGGACACTTATTTCAGGACGGAGGGAGCATAAATTAAAGGATAATCCTAACGAAATCAATTGTTCTTCAGTGTATGGATCTTCAAATAATCACTTACTAATTCTTCTACCATATAAGTAAAAATCGACCATGTTTGCTTGAAATCTCTTCGGAGCTTCTCCATCTTGTTATGCGTCAATTAGGTTTTACAAACCCATGTTTCGCAAACGCTCTCTTGACACAAGATGCTCTCCCATGCAGGTCGAGCGGCCATGGTGGGCTACGCCGTGGGCTACTTAGTGGACGCGGCCACCGGAGCGGGACTGGTGGACCAGCAGAGCACCTTCTTAGGCAAGACGTTGCTGTTGCTCACCGTGCTCGGCGTGCTGCTCATCAGGAAAAACAGCGATGTCACCAACTTGAAAACCATCGCCAAGGAGTCCACCTTCTACGACAAGCAATGGAAGGCAACGTGGAAAGACGAAGATGCCGACGTCGCCAAGGAGAACGAGTCAGACGTCCCTTGAGAGAAGATGGGAGAGCTCCCATTGCTCCCATTGTCAACTCTGGAAACATGGGGTTGGAAGCCTGAGGGACAGACTTTATAGAGATTGTGATTGCCGCAGTGTTGTGTGGTTAGGTTACATCCAGATTTGACCTTGTAATGAATATTGTTTATATGATGCTGATCTGAGGACGGTGTTCCCGGTTTGAGAAGATTTACTTTATCAATTCTGACTTGTCAACAAAACTGTGAGTAACGTAGCTGCAAGGTTTGAGAGATGGCTGTCTTTTTTTTGAGGTTTTATGAAATGTCTGTGACTGTAGGTTTTATGTATGAAGTTGATGGATGCTTCAGTGTTGTGTGGTTAGGTCAGATCCAGAACTTGACCATGGAACTTGACCATGTTTCTATGTTGCTCACCTGAGTTGATTGTGTTCTGGTCAGCATCATAGAAACATAACTCATTACATGGTCGAGTTTTGAATCCAATTGACTCATTACATTGCCAATTCTGAATTGTCAATGAAAACCGAATACATGTATTTCATATTTGTAACTACTAATATGCATTTCAACAACATAACATTCTTTAGCAACTGTGAGAACTCAATCTAATCTGTTGTAGATGATACCCCCCCGGCCCTCCCCCCCCCCAAAAAAAAAATTCAAAAGTGTGACTGGAGAGAGTGCATGATGCTTGGTGAGTGGCCAGCATGTGTTTTCATGCAGCTATTGGTACCTCCCACCTGAGACGAGCTCAAGATTGTGCACAAACGGAATCTGGATTGCTTTTGCAAAGGTGTTTAGGCAGATCCAACAAGACAATTATGAAATAATTGTGCTCGGTATTGTATGTGGATTCAAGACCTTATTATATGAAAAGCCTCTTACAAACTCTAATTCAAAGTGGTGACACCACTCACAGTAAGTGGGGTGGTTAAATAGCTGTCATCAGCAAAACCTGAAAATGGTTTCATCTCCAGTGCGGACTTCGCTGTTCTCCCATCCTCGTGAATCTTCTCCACCAAATCCTCTCTTGTGGTAAAATTTGCCTGAAACAAAAGGAGCAAAAATCAAATAAGGAGCACCAGCTCACACAATCCAACGACCAAAATCAAACTTTCCTAGTTAACCCTCAAAGGACGGAGTAGTGACAATGGAAATCATCCCTTTGGATACCATGGGCACTGTTGGCTTAAAATAAATGCAAAAGCATTCATTGGAAGTCAAACTACTATATAGAAGACCTGCTCTTTTTACAACAAAATTTGAAGGATGAATAGTTGCGCTTTTGTCCTACACGTAAAGATTCTCTGACATTCATTGGACACAAAACATCCATGATGTTGTTGATGGGTTAAGAAAGAAGCCTCTTTGGCAAGCTTACTTCACTCAAGCACTAGAAGGTAAAAGTAGATTGAAGGCAGTATGAATAGAAAAAATTGGAATTATATGGAATTCATTCAAATGAAAACTTACCTCAAGGCAAATGTAGCTAACAACAATGAGGTGCAACTCCTCTCCAAAACTAGGTTTGTACTGTAGTGAAATTGCATAAGAGTTGTGAGATTATAACAAGAGAAATGTATGCATCACATTTTTAGTATGCTACCCTTCCCTACAATGTTTGAGAAATTTGCATGTAAGAATTTTTGGAGATTGAAGGAGACATGAACAACTAAAAATTGTGTTAGCACAGTAAAATGCACTTCAAAAAACTTGAAGTTCAAATGAAGAGTTGTCAAACTTATTATACAATCCAACTTGCAATGTTGAAATGCAATTTTTTTTAATAATAAAATAAAATCTACAAATAACTCCAAATCGACATTTGCATGTTTAAATTTTCAACGGTGAAAATCATGAAAACACTTTACTCTTTCCATTGGGACCATTTTCAAAGCAAATGGATAAGTACAATTTTTTAGATCTCAAATCAAGTGAAATTAGCAAGCTTCATTCAAGGCCAAGAAATAAAATAAAATTGGCAAGCTTTACTCTCCACTAATGCTACACATATGCCTTTGAGGACCTCTCAAAAATCAAATATTTGCCTTTTTCAGTGAAAAATAAAAGCATCCAATAGTTAGCCTTCAATACTCCCTGTAAAAAAATTTAAAACGGTCAAAAAAATTTTAACTACCGCCCCAAAAATGAGCCTAAAATTTTAGATCAACCATATATGGTTAGTTAGCCACTTAGAGGTTAAGATCCACTTCACATTGCACAAGTCAAAAGCTTAAAATTTGAACCAACATCATGTGTAATTAGAAGTGAGATAACAAACTAAGATTATCCACTACATATATGACACACTTTGACCAACAAGTGTTTAACCCCTCACCGCCCAAGGGGACCAAAAGTGTCTTCACACAGTTTAGCAGTCAACTTCAAAGTGCTCTATCTTTTACCTCCAATGTCCAAATTCAATAAAACTTGTGGGTAAAGTTGCGCATACTAGTCTATTTTCTGTGGTAAAATTTTCAGATCTATCCAAGATGTACTGAGTTTTTGAAAGCCATTCGAAGTTCGCAGGTTCAATTTGAGTTCACCACACTTCATTGAGATGGCTGCAACTTTGGGGGCTTGTATCTTTTTCATCAAATGTTATTTTTCAACAAAATTTGTTGAATTTTGTTCCCCATAAAGTCTAGTTATTGTGGTAAAATTTTCATGTCAATAAAAGTTGTTTTGAATTCTTGGAAGCAATTCGAAGTTCAAAATCCACATTACAGTGAACTTCAGCAGCTTATAACTTCTTCAGACAGGGTTTATTTTCAATAATTTTTGTTGTAAGAGTTGCACATACTAGTCTAGTTCTTGTGGTAAAAATTTCATATCAATCCAAGAAGTTATGATTGACTGAGAAGCATTTTAGTAGAGGTAGGTTTAGCCATAGATGTATTTTTTTGCTACTTTTTTCACTGTTTTTTGACATTTCAAAACAATTTTGCAAACGCAATGAGTCAATTGAATGATTTTTTTTTTCCAGCAAAGTGTTTGTCTTTTGGTTTTGGATCACTTTGTAGTTTAAAGTTTTTCATTTGAGTAGGTTTAGACATCGAATTTCACCTCCAAGTGTGTTTTTAGGAAAATTTCAGCATCTTTTTTCAACACTAGAACATTATAATCTTTCAGTCTATACGGTCAAATGACCCCAAATTTGATTTACACCATCTACAACATGCACACTACAAGGTTGTACGGTTGAGATTTTCATACCTTACTCACATTTAGACTTATAACACTTGAAAAGCAAGGTTGTTTTTTGACATGGTTAGGCCTTGGGCGATGAGGAGTTAAAGAGGAAACTTTGAAATCTTGTTATCTCAAATATTTTTCCTAAAAACTAGATAGGAGACATGTAAGCACCACCTCTTCATGCTCAATCTTGTTACTTGGACTATCAACATTTAACAAAGCAAGATAAAAAAGAATAAAAATGATTATTGCACCAATCAAGATATAGAATTTCTTGTTATCTCAACCTCATTGCAATCTAAAGTGACCCAAAGGGTGAGGGAATTACGATCATTGAGAGGAGGCAAGCCCCAGAGACCAGGTTGAAAATCAACAAGAGAAGAGAGAATCACGTCAGCTGATGAGTACAAAGGACGGGCATTTTTGGAAGGCAGGGAAGGAACCGCCACTACTTGCATTCCTGCAGCCTTGCCTGCCAACACCCCAGCCCTGAGCGCAACCCACGTTTGGTAGCCTTTGGTCAGAAAATTCGGAGAATTGAAAGCTATGAAGCTTTCAGTATTGAGACCGAAATCTCCTTACACAAGAATTGATGCTCTAAATGACCAACAAGCACATGATTTATAGCAGTCTTGAGTGACAAACACAAACAATGTTCTTCACTGATCATGGTGAAGTATAACTTGGCCTCGTCTGACTTACTTCTTTCACAATATGATCAATGCAAACTGGTCAATTTAAAAACATAAATTCTTTGTCTTTAAAGGGTGAAGACAAGCAATCCCTGAATTTATCTCGTATTTTTGCAAAATCTGCACAAGAATAGAGCTTACGGAGAATCTTCAATAACAAGACACTTGCTTGGCTCCGCATTGAGTTGCCTTGCTGCTTCTAGAAATCTGCAAGGCATCAGAAACTCGCACACTATTAGGTTTTCTTACAGAGTACCTAGATGGTTCTCAATATAGAGATTATTCAAAAAAATACGGGCCAGAGGAATAGCAAGAAATGACGCGACCAGAAATTTGGAAACAAGGGAATTATCACAAACTCACATGTCAGGTGCAGGCTTCCCATTCTTGACCATATCCCCAGCCACAATCACGGGGAAGTAGTCCGTCCAACCTAAAGGAGAAGAAAGAGTAGACATCTCTTCTCAGTTGACATCACGCTTCAAACAGCGCAACTTTTACATATGTAGGAGTGGTGGTTTTGGGGAGACACGTAGAGTTATGGAGCAATCTTTGGGTACAGGAATCAAACTCTCTTGACATCAAATTTCTTACGCCATCATTCAAAGTGGGAGACTGTAGACCACTATTGACGAGATAGTATTGTAACCCAACTTTCCATTCATAGATAAGAGGCTATAGAATTTTAGCCAAGTCATACTTACACCATATTCTAATTGACGGCCACCTAAGTGTATGAATAGATGAGTTGCTGCTGTTAACACCGATCAGTAGAGGATCACGATCACGTCCCTATAAAGATTTTAGTATCTTGTACTTTACATCAAAATGTTTCGTAACATTCAAGACACTTAATCCTTAATCCTAAACCCTGAATCTCAAACACACTTGAAAAAAGAAGGTGAGAGCATACCCGATTGATAAGCGAGCTTGATTTTGATGTTTCTTGCAGGAGAGCTCGAAGCCACGGCGATAGGAACATTATGGCGGTGCAAATGCTGCACCAATCGAACAGCCCCTGGCAAGGACTTTACCGTTTTCCATCTACAAGAAAACCACGAAACAGACACAGGCGTCAGAGAAGTCCTAACACCCGCAACAAAGAAGTCCTAACAAAAAGTTTGCAACAAACAATTCCATGGATTGCAAGAACAAACCCCTCTTGAAGCAACGCCAGCAGTTCGCTACTAAACTCCGCAGGAGAGCACGGCAAATCGTAATCCTCAATGACAGAAGCCGCCACCTCCAAAGGCCGCTTGCCCAGTCGTTTCTGAGCGCCTCGCCCATCCCACTCCTTGCCATAGCGGCTCACCACCACTTTCAGGGAACCGTCCGCCAACGATTCTACACACAACCACCAATTAACCCCAAAAATTCTGCCGTAACCAATCCTAAAAGCAACAATTCTCTGATCCACCCTTTCACTGAGGGTATGGATCACAAATTGGAAGAGAATCAGGCAAAACCTGAGTATGGCAAAGTGCACCGTGCTGGGGGTTTGCCGAGACTCACAGCGCGAATTGTGTCATACTTTTCCGATACTCCAGTAATAATCGACAGATTGTTAAAGCTAGAATCAATGGAACCTACCGACTACATGCTTCAGAAGAGTCTTCAATGTGTGAACAGGTTTGGAGACTATGTATGTCTGTTTTAGTGCTAAATCTAGGGGTTGCGTTTTAGATGGTCTTCTTTTTAGGTGCGCTTGCCTTACATCAAACCAATTCATAATCTATGTGAGAAATTTGTTGCATCGAAGCTTGGAACTACCGATGTTGTACACTGATTACGAAATTAATTAGTACCTGTGTCAAGTAGAGTGCCATCCAGATCGAAGAGAACGAACGAAGCTGGAGCAATTGTCGTCGTCGTCGTCGTCGTCGCGGCAGGGCCATCGTTGTCGTCTTCTCCTGCCATAGCCACCACCTCTTGTGAAACAGAGCAATTGGCGAATTGGGTTTTCGATCACAAGGGCGCAATTCGTATCGAAGCTGCTAGTGCTGAATCACTTGCACAGAATCTTCCACTCCAGATGCTTGGAACTCAATTTTCTCCGTCTCGAGTTGTCGGAGAAACGAAGCAACATGAAACTGAAATCGGAGTCAACTTCGCGTCTTAAACTCGAAAGAAAAATCCAACAGTCTTAAGTTTCGAGTTAGTGTGACGTCATACCTTGTACTCCAAAGTGTGATGGTGTCCTTTTTTTGTTTTGCTTCCAAAGAGTGATGGGCGGGATGTTGGTTCCTTCAGAACAGTGATAGACTTTTTCTCATTCTGTCCTTTTCTTTGTTTCCACACAATTATGACACGGAATGGGACGATCATTTTCTAATTCTTTTCTTTCTATTGTTTCCATAGAAGGATGGGATGCTCGTTCCATTAACTTACAACATGTGTTCTTGTGCTCGTTCTTACCATTCATTCTTTTGTTTCCAGACATTTATGCGAAGTTTATTACAGTACCGTATTCCATTTCAAGGAGTGATCATTTCAGCCTCTTTTACGGCCCTCTTCCAGGCGCTGTCTTCATTGAGCCACAACGATTGCGAGAGACCCCCTCTTTCAAAATTGCAGGTTTGATTGTCTGCGATGGAAAGTAACATTCTGAAGTTATTCTAAGCGTGTGCCCAATCTTACTGTTCATTTCACATCAAACAAAAAAACACGATATGATTAGGATATTCACAATGGATGAGAAAGGTGTGCACTAGCATTCTACATGTGGTTGCTCACTGACATGAAGCAATAATCAAATCCAGGAGCTCACAGAAACTTCCTTCTTCAAAAGTCTTGAACTCACGGAGTGACAAGTAAAAGAAAAGAAAAAAGGGATATTATGAAAACTGAGGTTGCATTCTTGCAAATTTTGTGAATGCGAAGGCGTGTGAAACTCTTCCAAGCTCCACACTTCCCACCAAGTAAGTTACTCCACAACTGAGATCTACGATACGTAACAGAACCTCCGTTGCGGATGTACCTGAGGTAAACCATTGCAAAGGTTCATAATTTATGTGACTAGGTCATCTGCACGCAGAAAACGCAAACTGGCTGAATGCAAACTGGCGTGTGAAATTCCTCCAAGCTCCACACTTTCCATCAACTACTCCACAACTGAGATCTAAAATACGTAAACAGAACCTCAGTTGCGGAAGTACCTGAAGTAAAGCATTGGAAAGGTTCATAATTTATGTGACTAGATCATCTGCACGCAGAAAACGGAGACCAAACCCAAAACCAAAATGCTCTTGGTGTGGTGCACAGATGGAAAGCTCTATATGCAAAGAAGTGCAAGGGCTTTGTTTGGTGGCGTTTGGACATGTGATGTGAAAGTTACAAATTTTTCAAAATAAATGATAACTTAATTCAATTTTTAAAATTCATAAAAAATTTGAAACTCCATATCTTTCACAATTGTAGGTTCAAACACCACCAAACAAAGTCTATGCACCCCTCCTTGCCAAGAGCTTTCGAGCGGTACGAAAGAACGCCATTGAACGCTTGACGGGTTGTTAGATTTCAATGTAAAAAAATGATTTCCATGGTGACTAGTCTGTCTTTATAGGGTTAAAGAATTTGAAGAGTTTTTGTATTTTCAGTCAATTTTCAAGGTCAAAACTTTGACCTTGAAGAAACCTCAAAGTGTTCATTAGGTGCACATTTGAAGTGCCTTGAGAAAGATCCCAAACTATTCACTAAAAGTTAGTTATTTTACAACTATTGAAGCACCTTTTGTAAAGTAGAAGTAACTCAAAGCAAACAATTTAAGGTCTTGTTGATGACCTTGTATGACATCTATTTGACAAAAATTGTGAGGGTGAATGGAATCAAGACTTACTTCTACTTTAGAGCTTGATTATGTCCGTCCTCACAATTTTATCAAGTAGATTTCTATAGAAGCAATGTTATCAATAAGTTAGTGGTTGTTAGAGATGGGGGCTGAAACCTAGCTTTGACATCCTTCTAATATGATGCCTCCAAATATGACTTAATCTCCTTTCTGAAATCAAGAACTCAAATTAGCTAAGAAGGGTCAAAAGATTCAAATTAATTGCTTAAAATAGAAGACGTGTTTTACATCTATTATAAGAGTGACAATGGTGGAAAAATCTTCAATTGCTATGGAAAGCTTATAGGACTAGAGTAACATAATCCATAAAATTCATTTGAATTCATCAAATTCTATTGAATTTTTGAGGCCAATCCACTCAAAAATTTATAGAAAAATCATCCTAGCTTATCCGTGTGTGCTAATTATATTTTCAAATTTGTATTGAAATAAGCATCCCAAAATATGAATTTCATGTAAATAAGTAAAGAGTCGAAACCATAATAGTTGACTACAACCTCAAAATCCACAATTTGGTTGCAAAGAATTTTAGGAATTAAACTATGTTGTCCTTCAAAGTATTGTACCCTTATATAGTCATTTCAAGAAATTTGGTGTTAATCTATCTTTAAATATCCTTGCTATTACACAATTTACAATGATTCCAAATTTTCACAAAGGAATTTGGAAATTTGTGACTTTTAGAAGACATAAAATTTCATCACTAAAGAATAAAATAATATAATTTATAATTAAATACAATGGCAAAATGGACCATACAAAGTGAAACATATTGAGTTTCATTACACAATCATAGGTTGTCCTTCAAGCAAATAATTTCAACAACACAAGATCAATTTTACAATATTTCAATATAAATCAAATATTCTAATGTTCCTCTCATCTTGTAACTCAAAAAGATATACATTTTTTCTAAACCATGAATCAAATCTATAGTGTTGCCTTTGCTATCTTCAAAATTCCAACTCCTTTATAGACATCTATAATAACCGAAGTACAAGAATTAATCTTAATGGTTAAAAGTGATCACTTTCATATCCATAGGAATTAAAATAAATTGTTTAAGAAGATCATAAAGTCTACCAATACAAAGAAGAGGTCATATTCACCGAGTATTCTACACTTCAAACAATAGGTATAAGTTTTGAGAGTTTATATAATAAACTATAAGCTACCAAAGCAAAATTTCTATTTTTTGGTTTGGGCACCTGGGATTAAGACATTAGGACTATGAATGATATCACATATGGCAAGCATTCAATAATACTCTTCCATTCTAAAATACAAAGCACTTGAAAATTGAAATAATGCACATCCAAGAGGCTTTTATGAATGCAGTGAGCCTCGAGCAAGATGTATAGTAAAAAAGGTCATGGCATCACTTCTAACCATTAAGCTCCAACTGCACATGAAATGATTGAAAAGAAGTTAAAATTTTTGCACTAAATCAACAGAATTCACAGTTCAAGAGATTGAAGAAATAACTTTGGTATTACTATGGAACCAACATTCTTTCAAATTTTATTTGTTCTAGGTTACAATAGCAAATATTACATGACAACAAGAATAACACAATAATTGTATACCTCTTCTAGAAGGTGCATTCTATCACGGATTCCATATGCTACATGAAGGTCAAATTCAGCATAAATCAAGTCATTTTTGTACAAAAGTGTCATATGTCATCTTGTAAATGATGTGAGGTGATTTGACCCCCTAAGAATTTAACATGGAAATTAAATTTTGACACCTAAGTGCTGAATCATACCTTTACATATAGAAATAGTTTTAAAGATTTCCATGAAAGGCAAAAGAGTAAATAAGTTAGTCACAATGATTGTTAGGAATTTATGAACAAAGAAGTCGGCCCCAACTATCAAGTAGCAAAGAATCAACATTAAGCCTTTCAAGTAATTTACTGTGCCCTCTTGTTACATTCACAATACTAGCATTCAAAACTACATAAGATTAACCTTAAGAGAGCTTGGCAAGACAAAGAGTTTCAATTTAAAGCATTTGAGTAAAAATGAATTATCGTTTGACAAGAATCTAGATGAAAAATCTTCATTAGTACATATTTTTCTTTTCGTCTCATCTCAATATGAACTAACTCTAAATCTTGCACACAAATCATAAAGCTAAAGTAACAAAACTAGTGACAGTTTTTACTGATTAATACATTTTTCAACATGCTTGGATGTACTTGATCCTATTCACATAGCTTCTAGAATAAGATAACTCCCATTACATTATTTAGGCCCACAACTTGATATGCTTGGTTCTAGCACCATTGTGCCAATTTTGTGCAACCATGTACATATATGTTCATGCACACCATATTTTCTTTCTACACTAATTAAGTTTGCTTTCATTTCCTCTATGTATACAAAATTTAAGAATAAACATTGTAGATACCATATTTGAGATTTAAGATATTAAGGTCAACTCTACATTGCCACATTGCCTTCCTCAACAATAGATTATATAACCTTTAAGAGCCAAGAGACTTGAAAATTTTGTATTAAGATATAATACTAAGGTAGTATTTTATACTTGTACTCCACTTAAGAAAAGTGAAAAAAAATTGAGTGCACTCATTGGTAAGATTGGGGACATTTCAAAGCTCACTTTTGTCACTCCGGGTCCACATTATCCTTGTACGGATTCTCTTTCCACTTCTCTGAGCTAGCCATCACTCTTCTTCACTCCTCCCTCAAACAAAAGCTTCAACCTACTTACACTCTCAAAACCCCAAAACTTCATTCACTAAAAACTAAGTACAAACTTACTTGAAGAGTAATGTAGCTTTGTTGTATGCCAAAATGAGAAATTGAGGCATGACTAATGAATCGCTATAATAAAATCAAACACATATCTAACATCTTTCAATATGTTGTTGACATTTGTTTGTGCATTTTTTGTTGTGATCTAGAAGCTTGCCTTTGTGTCTACTTCTTTAGAGGGGATAGTTGACACATTGTCAAAATTGGAGAAACCTAAAATCAAATTTAAAAGAAGTACATGTGTCATTTTTTCATCAATGAAAAATCAATGTGCCAAAAGTGTTTATAAGTGTTTCAATGCTCATAATTACATCTCATCCACTCAATTTTTATAATATTCTTGTATTAGGAATAATTAAAAGTACTAACAAGAAACATTACTTTTTGTTCACATGTTGGCGCTAAAGAAACTTAGGCATGAAACTTGGGAAGGAAATTCTTTTCCAAAAATCCCAATAATAATACACTCTAATGCATGACCATTAGAACTACCAATTTCACTTACAATGGTCAAGTAGGACCATCCATTCTTAACTAGGGACTCATACCCCCCCATAGGTTGTAGCTATTTCCAACCATGGTTGGAACAAATTTCCAACTAAAGCTCAGAATGTTTTCTTTCCTCCTTTTTAAGGTTGGAACTAACACTAGAAAAAAAACGTGTCCGCTACAACTGACTGAAATGCAACTATATGTCCTACGCAACTGCCCTGCAACTACAATCCTCTATATTTGCACCAACTTTGACATAGTTACACTGTAGTTGCAAAATAGTTGCAAAGTAGTCGCAACATGTAGTTACGCATACGGGAATGTAACAAAAGAATTGATGTGAGGTACTTTACATCCAATCTTCATCACAATTGTCGATGTGGACAATTTTACGTTCTGTAGAGTCCAATGAGTCTATCTACAATTGCATGTAATTTAAATTCGATAGCAATTTAACTAGAATGCAACTAGATTGCAATTGGACTGCAACTATAGTGCAACTAGACTACAACTACATTGCAACTACAATTCGACTAGTGTTTGACTTAAAAACAACTAGACTTTAACTTGAAAAAACTAGCATGCAACTAGAAAACAACTAAAATGCAACTACTATTAAGTCTTTTATTAATTGTCCCACATCAATTGTCAAGAATACCATTAGGTTGAACATATAAGAATTGTAAGTTATAGCAGTATTGTGTAATGAATTTTGATAATGAAATTCTAATATTTATATATTTTGTAGATTTTTATACTTTGTAGATTTCTACAAGTTGTAGATTTTTATAATCTACAAAAATCTATAAATATTTAAAATTTAAGATATTTCTAGATTTGGCGATCTAAAAAAAAGATAGATTTGAAATTTAAAATCTACAAATCTTTGAAATTCAAATTTCAAATCTACAAGTCACAAAGACGCAAACTAGTTGCACAACAATTGCAAACTAGTTGCACACCAGTCGCAAACCAGTTGTAAGTCAATCGCAAACCAGTTGCACATTAGTTGCAAACAAGTTGCACTCAAATGACTTCCACGTAAGCAACCACGTCAGAAAAGTTCATCGATGAACTTTCAAGTATACTATCAAATGATAAGCAACTTTGAATTTTTTGCAACTGCTTTGCAACTCATGCAACTTGTCCACTGCAACTATGGGTTCCAAATTATCACCTAGTTGCAAACAACCTATGCAACTACAAAATGAGTTGCACAGTGTAGTTGCAAAACCCCTTGTTTTCTTGTAGTGTAATAAGGTCATGACACATGTCTTGAATTAGTGAGCAAGAACGTAGGAAGTAATGAGCAAGAAAGTAGTTCTTGAATGATTGGAATTGGAAGAATTTAAACATTGGCTATGGATCCTAATCACTTTTAGGCTCCCCCAATTCATAGTAATTTCAATTCAAGGAATAAGTTTACCAAAAAATTTGTAGTCCCTAGGAATTTCTATCTTTCTAGACAACAAAACATTTTCATTGTTTTATAAGATAGGAGGTTCTAAAAGCACACAAGCTCTAAAATTGCCCACCTCTTCAAATGTACACTGTTTGTACAAGCTACTTTTTTATAGCCTCTGGCAATGTACAAATAGTATCCATTTTAGGAGGTGGACGATTTTAGAGCCCTATGCCATTTCAACTTCGAAATTTCATAACTAATTCCACAATCCTCCAAAAAATATGAAACAACTTGGTTTACATGTCAATTCCACTTGCCTTTCAAAGAAAATCTACTAAAAATATTTCAAGAAGCTTCACTTCCCCATTATTCAATTTTAGATCTTAACCCTTAAACATTGAGGTGGATGTTTAGTATAGGATAGAAGTGCAACTATTCATCCTCAAAGTTTTGTGTGAAAAGGAAAGATCTTCTACAATACTTTGACTTTCAATGAGTGCTTTTGAAAATTTTTAGACCAATGATTTCCACGATATCAAAATGGATGATTCCACGATCATCAATCCTCTGTTTAACCCTTGAACGACGGGCTAAAACCATGGAAATCATCTATTTGGAAGTCAAACTCTTGTTGATGATCTTCCCTTTTCCCACAAAATTTGGAGGATGAATAGTTGCACTTTTGTCCTACATAGGAGATTCTTTTGTCATTCATTGGCCACAAAATGTCCACCTTGACTTTTTAAGGGTTAAGGGTTAATTGGGTGATTTATGGACCTCCTACCGGCTTACTGCTCCAGAACTCGCTCAAGTGACCGGTTGTGGGTGCCTCCACCGTACTTAGCTTCAATCGAGAACGGATAATAAAAGGATACAATTTTGAAGACCGGATGAAGACCGGATGAGATTGACACCCGTTTGAAGACAGGATGCTGTTGATCCCTCGACCACACCATTCATCGTCATCGGACCAAACGTTTGCGCTGCTTTCCTCCCACGATGGCGATGCTTGTCGTTTCCACAGCCCTTCGTCCTCCGTTGCACTGCGTTGAGGCTGCACCGCCGAGCATGAAAGCGAGCGCCCTCGATTTCCCTCTGCAGCGCACCAAATTGCACAAGAATCGGTGGAGAACTGCGTCGGCAAGGGTTGATGAGCATGCGAGTGAGTGGAGACGAGTGAGCAGGGAGCTCCGTGTCGAAGTCCAAGAGCTTCAGGCAGCCTTAGCAGATGCGTGGATGCAGGACGAGTTGCAGCTTCTGGAGCTGGAGAAGCTGGTCTCGGCACTCGCGGATATATTATTGCGTGCGCGTATTCCTGCCGAAGTAGGAAAGGTCGTGGGAACTGTGGAGCAGGCAAGCAGCGAAGCTCGTGATCGTGAGCATACGGTGACGAATTTCGCAATTGGAAGAAACGAGGATGAGGCGAGTGAAATTTCGAAGCTTGAACTCGAAGGTGCCTAGATTACTGACCTGTTGATCAGGAAGATTTATGAGCTACTCTCTGGTTTTCTAGTTTTCTTGAGCATGATTTGGCTTGGTGCGATTCAGGTTTTGCTTTCGGAATCTGAATTCTTGACTTCAAAGTTGAATTTTCGCAAGTATCATAGAATGCTTTGTAGTTTAGCTGCAAACACTGAATGTATTGAACTCTATTGTTTTCTTGATTCAATTTAGTTTGAGGACCTCGTTGCGAGTACTGGTGTGTCATTTAGGGTTCGGATTTTTGTTTCTCTAAGGTGACCACACTTAAAAGCAACACTTTAAGCTCCCAGACAGTTCAGTTTTCATTAATTCCTATAACGGTATTAGACTGACCAAATTCTCGTTGGCAATTGTAAGGGGGTTTGAATGCACCACAGCATGTCTTATTTTGATTCTCTTTAAAAATTTCAAAGGTTTAATGATTTTTTTGGTAGACGATCCAAGTCCATCATGATGTTAAGATGGTGTACTTTCGCAAAATCAACCTCAAAATCAAAATGAGCTCATAGTGGAAGTTTTATGGTTGTCACATGAAGATATGTGTGACTATCAGGGACCTCTACCTTCGGGTTGCGATGGTTTAGGTATTGGTCTGGGAAAAGAGGAATTGAATGATTATTAAATTGCGTTTTTTCATGACTTTTTCATTAAGGCATGTTACAAACATCTTGCAGGTGTGGATGGGCTCGACGAAAACGCCATCACAATATCTGAGCTTCGAAGTGAAGAACTTCGAGCTAAACAGGAAGGTCTAAGCACCTTACGACGCCTTAAGCATTTGAATGTGCATGATTACGTCCATAGTGCCCTGCAGGCAAGCCATTTGCGGTCCTGGCTTCGAAGTCGTGGAATAGCTGAATAATCAAAGGTATTTGCGATCGCTTCTCACTGTTAGTTTCTTTTAATTGCTGATGCACATTGATGCTTTGATTCTGGAATGACCGTTCTTCATCTAACATGTAGTACTGTATGTTGATACATTCCCTTGCAGAAAGGCATCTGACAAGGAGCTTCTTAACGACACGGTTGAATTGGACTTTCATGAACTCGCATTCGTGCTCGGTGATTTTGATTCAGAACTGATGATTGGGACTCGAGTACCATCACAGTTACATGTCAGGAAGTCACGCATGCGCTATGAATTACTTCGTAATTTTTTTCGTGGGTGGTAAGGTAGGGGATTCTATTTGCGCCACTTTAAGCATTTTAACATATGTAGGAGTGATTTTTGGGCGATGTATAGAGCAGCTGTGGAGAGACCTTTGTGTACAAGAGCCAGCATTCTTGAGATCAAATTTTTATCATCGTGTATGAATTTCTTCTGCAATTTCACAGTGGGCAGTTGTAGAGAAAGATGATTGTAGACAAAGATGAGACATTATTAACCAAGTCATCTTCTACTTGCAGTCCGTATCTGGCTGCAGAAGTATTTCTTCACTATTCTCACCAACTACAAAAGAATAGATTCCTTAGTTCGAACACTTTGGCAAGATTTTTTACGCATTGGTTGTGCGGTCTGAATTACAGGTTGGTGGAGGAATGAACAGTTATATCAATTCTGAGAACCGATTGAATTCCGGCATTGTAGAATCAAAGGCCATGATCCAGGGCCTTTTTTACTTGCAATGGCATAGTATGCATCGAGTTAATGAATACAATGGTTTCAGGAGATGGCATCACGTGTATTGCAGGGCTCCTATGCACAATTTCCCAGTCAAATTGTAGAATCTTTACATGACTTCTTACATGCTTTTTTTCCCCAACGAAGCACAGTCACGGGTGCCGCTCAGCAGCGAATATTCTACATCTCCTGCAATAGTATCTTGGTCATCAGGCCTTCAAAACAAGAAGAAAATCCTTTTTCAATCAAGCGTATGTAAAGACGACAAATGTGCAAATCATTAACAGTGGCCTTTAGAGTTTTGGCCAGTGACCAAACCTACGTTTCTCTCGATCTAAGCAATGATGATACCCGGGGAGCTACGGGAGCGGTTATCAATCCGAAGGAATCTGGATCTTGGGACCAAAGAATCTACCGGGAATGACGCCCGGTTCCTTTAAAAACGTCGACATTCTCAGCAGTCAGCACCCTTTGAAATTCGGAATGTGAACTAGTGTGCACTGTTGCGCAGGAGTACACTGGTAGTGAGTGGGGTGCCCTGCTCTTGCCTGCTCGCCGCGTTCACAAACGAGCACAGACGGAGTCCCGCAACGCATCGTTGTAAGTACTTTCCCAATCTACTGCTGTGATTTACAGCAATGACACTTGGTTGCTTTTAAGTGCTCTGCCGATTGAAATCCGCTGAGGCGAACGTGACTGCGTCTCTTAATTTTCTGAGGTGTGGGCGTGTTTTTGAACTATGGAGCTGCAGGCGATTATGGCTGTTGTGCGTGCTCCGACGGTGGGCTCCGGCTCCTTGCCGAGGACCTCCGGTTCTAAGCTGGGATCATCACGAATGGCTTCGCGCACTGGGACGGGGTTGTTCTCGCCCGCCTCGGTGTCGATGCGGAGCTCTTGGGGGTGCAATTCAAGTTCAGTGCGGGCGGCCATGACAGGTAATGGGGCCGAGAAGGACTACGCTTTGAGGGGTAGAAGGGTGGTTTTGAAAGTACTCTGTATTAGGGTTTAAGGTAGAGAAATCAAATATGGCCTGGTGGAGCGTAGTTCGACTGGTCAAAATTTTTGAATGTTCTTAGTTGGCAAATGAATGCGGATTCAACGCACCAATGAATGCGTTATTCCCACACCGTATGCGAAAGTTATGAGGGGTCAAGTTTTCACTGGTAGACGTTCTAAAATCGCTTCTTCCACCATAGGGGCAAATGATTATGGGGATGTGCAACAGCTGATCATGTGGCGATTTTGGTTCACTTGTATTTTAAGTACCGTCATACTCCATACTACGTGGTTGCGAAATTCGGGGTTTCGGAGAGGTTTCGTGGGGGCGGAGTTTGAGTGTGAATTTTGTTTGGTCTGTTTTGTGTTCGATAATGCGCAGGACGGTTGTACCAATTTGTCCAGTCTTCCGTCAATGCACTCAAGCTTTTGTGCATGCAAACAGGGGGCAAGAAGTCGGTCCTCTCTGCTCAAATGGCGACCACTGATGAGTCTGCGAAGCAGGCGTCGTCGTCGATGAATGACGAGTCGCCGAAATCTGCTTCCCTGAATGGTGGTGCACTTGCTACCGAGACTACAGTCAGTATTACTGTCGTCGGGGCTTCTGGAGACTTGGCGAAGAAGAAAATCTTTCCAGCTTTATTTGCTCTCTACTATGAGGGTTGCTTGCCCAAGGTTCTTGACACTGTTCTTTGGAGATGAACTTGTGCTACAATTTTATTAATTAGGGGCTCGTATGTGTCATTAATTAATCAAACGATTTCTTGAATTTGTTTGGATCCTTGGATTTTCCTAACTTGACAATTCCAGTAAAAGGTGTAAAACTTTCGGTTATCGGGTTTCTCATGGACTTTCCTGGAACTTTTAGTGAGTGACTGTTGCCTGGTTTATCTACTCTATGATGGTTTGGGGTGTGAAAGACTTTCTTCTTTGTGAATGTTTTAAACTAATTTCTCACGACCGTAGAATTTTTGTTTTGTTTTCGTTGCAGTGCTTTACTGTTTTTGGTTTCGCTCGGAGCAAAATGACTGATGAGACGTTGCGGGAGGCGATATCGGGATCCCTTACTTGTCGGATTGATCAAAGGTAAGTTACCTCTGGTGGTCCAGAAATTTACTAGTTATTCAATGGATTGTCGATGCCCGAGAGTCAACTCTTGATGATTCCTGAAGACCACATCCTATACGACGATACCTAGGTCTCTTAACTGCAACCCAATTACGCGTGATTCTCTCTGACGCAATTCATGTTGGCAGAGAAAATTGTGGTGATAAGCAAGAAGAGTTCTTGAAACGTTGCTTTTATCATGCCGGCCAGTACAACTCTGAGGAGTCATTTGGGGAGCTTTCTAAGAAGCTTCACGAGCATGAGGTTTGTGTTCCCTTTTTATGGTGTGTTTGTCATTCCTGTTTCCCTGGTGCACTCACCGCACTGAAAGATGTCAACTTTTTATTGCAGATGGATTGAACATCAAGTTAGCGGCACTCCCATGTTTTGTTTTCAAGTGGTTCTGTCTGTGCACTGTATAGAAAGAGTGATTGTTGCAATTGTTGTGTCAGGGCGACAGAGTGGCGAACCGATTGTTCTACCTTTCTATCCCGCCTGATGTCTTCGTGGATGCTGCCCGGTCCTCCAGTCTTGCTGCTTCTTCCGCAAATGGCTGGACCCGTGTTATTGTGGAGAAACCATTTGGTCGGGACTCAGAGTCCTCCGCAGAACTAACAGCAGGCTTGAAAAAGTACTTGAAGGAAGACCAGATCTATCGGTATGTTTCTGCAATCCTGTGCTCAAGAGCGATTCCCCCTGAGTATTCATTTTGTATGAATGCATTGAACTACAGCACGTATAGTTTATTTTTACTTTCTGTTGAGAGCCTCTGAGAGCATTGAGTTTATTTTTTTATTTTTTTAAGTGCTCATCACCTGCCTAATTTCTGTCAGAGCATGTTTATCCTTGCAGAATCGATCATTACCTCGGAAAGGAGTTGGTGGAGAATTTGTCAGTCTTGCGATTCTCAAATCTTGTTTTTGAACCATTGTGGTCCCGACAATACATCAGAAATGTCCAACTGATTTTCTCTGAAGACTTCGGTACAGAAGGGCGTGGCGGGTAATAATTTCTACTATCATGGAAGCAATAAACGCTGACATTATTTACTATTACTAAACCTGAAACGTAATTGGCAAAGAAACTGCTCCTGCAAATGTCATTAAATTTTGTAGTGTTTACGTTTCTGTGGTATCTATGAGGCTAATGTGCTTATTGGATGTCTATGGGCTTGAATGTTAATTTGTCCTGGGGGGAATATGCAGGTATTTTGATAACTATGGCATTATTCGAGATATTATGCAGAATCATCTTCTTCAGATTTTGGCACTATTTGCCATGGAGCCACCGGTGAGTTTGGAGGCTGAAGACATTCGAAATGAGAAGGTGCGTCACACATTCCCTCTTAGTAACCTTCTGTTTCACAAAACTCAAGTGATTAGTTCCATTATCTATATACCGATAATCTTATTAGTGAGGGCGCAAAATTAATGTCGTCGCAAAATTAGTGTCACTTCAAATTTATCTTTGGAAATTAGCATTATTTTACAAATAGTGCGGCTATGGTAAATTGATGTTACACGCACTAAAAGGATAAATTAGTGTAGTTGGAGAATGCGTGGTTGGGTGAAATTCATTTTTTGGTATCCGGGGTATTGAGGTCACCTCAGTTATGTGTGCTCCTTGTGCTATGTTTTGTCCTTGCAGGTGAAGGTTCTCAGATCAATGAGGGTACTGGATGTTGAAAATTTAGTTGTTGGACAGTACAAGGGACACACCCGGGGAGGAGTGAAGTACCCGGCCTATGTAGAAGATAAAACCGTGCCCAACAATAGTCTTACACCCACGTTTGCTGCAGCTGCTCTTTTTATTGATAATGCACGCTGGGATGGGGTTCCATTTCTAATGAAGGCTGGCAAGGCCCTCCATAGAAAAAGGTGAACATTTTCAGTGAAGTTCAGTTTGATAAGGATTGTTGAGTTTTCTAGAGTAAAGGATATGCGCTTCAGTGTCTGACACACGGAAATAACGAAAAGTGCAATGTCACTAAATTTGACGGAATCATTGACGGAAAAAGGAATTGACGAATTTGAAATGGCTTGGCAGGGCTGAGATCCGAGTACAATTCAGACATGTTCCTGGTAACCTTTACAAGCGGAGTTTTGGGACTGACCTTGACTTAGCAACGAATGAATTGGTAATTCGCATCCAGCCTGATGAAGCCATTTACTTGAAGATCAACAACAAGGTTCCAGGCCTTGGCATGAGATTGGATCGTTCAAACTTGAATCTACAGTACACTGATCGGTATGCTATTATCTTAAATCTATTGATCCATAGTACCCATCTGTGTCACATAGTGGGCCGTGGCTTAATTCAGTCGGATGACTCCTATGAGTGGGGCCTCATAGTTTCTATTTACTGGTGCTATTACTCCTTTATTTGCATTTTTAACGCAGAGGAAGGGTAACATCGTTATGGATCTAGTCCTTCACATCCTTTAGAATGTCACAAAGCATTCCAATATCTCCTGATACTGATGTGTTCGCGTGAATCTTTTCAGATACGATCGAGAAATCCCGGATGCATATGAGCGACTATTACTTGATGCTATTGAGGGTGAGCGCCGACTATTTATTCGCAGTGACGAACTGGATGCTGCATGGTCATTGTTCACTCCTTTATTGAAAGAGTTGGAAAATCGAAAGATAGCTCCAGAGCTTTATCCTTACGGCAGCCGTGGTCCAGTCGGGGCTCACTACTTGGCTGCCAAGTACAATGTGAGATGGGGCGATCATAGCTCAGAACTTTCAGAGACTGCATAAATGATTTACTGTATCTGCCATCTTAGAAGGATCAACCTGTGTAAGGTAATAATACGCACTCATGATGTATTGACATTTGCCATCCACAAGTTGACGCTGCAGCTAGCAGGTAGCTGCTTTCCCGAATTTGACGAGCTATCATGTGGGGCCGTTGTATTCTGCTTTGACCGTCAGGCTAACCTTGTTGGGATTGGGGAGAAGCCTGAAGGACGTGCGACTAGAGGAGGAACGGTGGAAGGAATGATTATTAAGGAAGCACGAGTGCAATTTGGAGGAAAATTGTTTGTAGGAAAACGCAAATGGTCCAATATTTCGAGGTTGATCATGGGATTGCATTGCTGACAGGTACTGTACAGTAATAGGTGTTGAATCATAGCTTCGCCAGTATACATTAGAGAAGAACCGAGCCCTCCCAAGGGCCACCAGTTCTCAATGATCTGCTTGTATGTGAACAAGCGTTTTCCAAATTGTGCGCACTTGTGGACAGAAGTCCTCCATGGTCCGACGTGGCCAAGAAACGACTTCAGAAGAAATCCTTGGCGGGATGAAAACCCCGGAGCTGATGTGATAGAAACTCAAACTAATGGGAACATATAGGGAACACCCATCACCAAAAGGGAACGCCCCTGAAGCAGCCCTCGACAGGGCTCAATTCTTCTCTAATGATCACTGGAGATCCGATTGATATTCCATCATATGAATTTGACGATGGTATGGAATCAATCTCTTACCCAAAGATGTTCGTGTTTGTGGGTTTGCTGCTCCTTGACTGCTTCATTTGGAGTTGGTTACCTTCTGCAGCATTTTCCTGTCTGCGATGTGGTTCAATCGTTTTGGTGACTGAATTCTCACAAAGATTAGTTACTAATTTTAATTTCTAACAGTTCCCTCTGAGGACGTCTTTCTAATCAAATCTGCTGAGGACTCATTCCATAACCAATACATAATTTGAGTTAGGTGTGCACAACTTTTCACATTTTTTGCATTGAAGCCTTGCATATATCGAGTTTCAGAAAATTTGTACTTCTTGAGAGTGTGAAGGCATTGTTGAGACAATAAAGCTGCCAGCTTTTGCGGTGAGATTGATAGAGGTGCCTGATATGCGAATTCTGTTTGGAACGGACATATGAAAACCCATTGAAGCACAACTCTGCTGACTCATCCATGAGGAAACTACAATCCATGATGAACGCTGACAACCAGGAATCTATTCAACAATTTGCCGAAGGCGTAATGATAGAAATATACATTTATTGGAATTGTCAAGCATGCTCGCTGGAGACTGAGAACCCGAGCTGTGAAGAATTAAATCCAGCAACAGATCTGAACCACTAGAGTTTCAGTCACTCACCTATCTGCCGACTGAGTCACTGAGGGAGATTTTTCTCATACAACAAATCAGAAGGTAGTATGTTCTTAATTAATACAAATTAAGGCTGCAATTAAGAGACCGCGTCCATCAGATGCCATCAAGGATCATTCAACACAATTCGTTCGATTGACTGAGGCTATTGATACAATAAAAGATCCGTTTTTTATTAACAACAAAAGGTGATCATCGGGGCTACAGTAGATGACTCACGACGAATCAAACGGTGCATACATCTCTAACATGCATAGGAGCTAGGCAGGCCTATTGAAAGACCAGATAATCCTAGACAGTACTTAGGAATAAACTTCTGGGACTATCCTCTCAACTGTCATATACAGGCCTAGCTAGCGACATAAAACTCCACGCACGACTCTGGCAAAATAAATCTCATCCAGTATACGTCACGCACGTACTGTACCGGAGGCACCCTCCACCACCGTGGTGGCATGCTCCGATCCATGCGAGCGTGTTAGTTGAATGAGATGAAAGGCCGGATTCGCACGCATTTGCAAAAACATACGAAAATCAACTGAAATAAAAAAGATGCATGGTTACTTCACTTCACCACTCCACACGACGTATGATAATAACGCATATATGTATACACACCTGGCGCGCTCAGCAACTAGCTAGCAAGCGAGTATCATACGTCGAAGGTCGACCCTCCGTCACGCCATCTCAGCGGCATCCTCAACGGGCAGCAGCAGATCCGGCACCTGTTGGCACGAAGACGAGGTCGCTATCCACGAGCCAGTGGCAGGCCTCATCGCCGCGGGGGATGTTGAGTGCGGCGAAGGCCGGGTGGGTGCTCAGCCACAGGGAGGTGTCCATGTGGCACACGCCCACGGCCTGAATGGCCGCCGCGTCGGATTTGAGCGTGGCGGTGATGACCTTGGTGCCCGTCACGCGGTGGCAGTAGAACAGCAGCGTCGGGAAGTTCACTATGTGGCAGACCACGATCTTCTGACCCTCGGCCACGGAGCCTTTGCTGAAGGCCGCGACGGTCACGGGAGCCTTCACGGCGGGGGCGGCTGCTACGGGAGTGTTGCTGGTGGACAACACCTTGACATTGGAGCCCAGCTCCGCGGCCACGAACTCCCTCACGGCGGGGCCGGACGCGGCACAGGCCATCTTCTCTCCCGGCAGGGCTCCGTAGCCGCAGAGGTAGGCGGCGGTGGCCGTGGCCTTGGCCATTTCGGTGTTGGGAGAAATCCCGAAGTGCTTGACGAGCGCCGCGGCGTTGGCGGAGTTGAGGGCGGGCGTCTGACTGGCAGACGAGGCCGTCAGAAAGGCCTTCCTAGGGGCAGCGTCCCGCAGATTGTCGTGGAGGGTCATTGTGCCGCCCACCACCAGGGCGGACTCCAGAAAGAAGTCTTTCTGGACGTCATTGATTGTGTTGATGGAGTGGTCGCGCTGTACGCCCGCGGCGTTGGAGAGCGGCGTTTGGAGGGAATTCTCTGCGCACATGAGTCCCTCTCCGCTGCAAATGGCCTCGAGGTTCGCAGCGTCTTCTCGGTCGAAAGGCCGAGCCCCAGTCACCTGCATACAGGCCAAGATCATCATTCGGTCAGTGAATGTAACGTACATACACACGAATTGATCGGTCGGATCAGCGACTCAATTCCCGTTCAGTTCATCTCGATAGCACGCATGCATGTTGAGAACTTACAAGCAATCATTGCATGTCTGCCTGACGTACAGAGCATTGAATATCATACGAATAACTCTCTCAAAATGAGATTATGTTTACTTTGATCTAGAACATACATGAATCCGTCATCTACAATTCTTTGTAACTATGCTACATGAAGAAGATGAAGTGAGACAAGTTAAGCCTAGATTAACTCGACTATGCAGAGAAACTCGACGTGCACCAGATAGCAAACTTAGAGCAAATGATCTATTCTAGAGCTAATACAACAGATTAACTGAATACTGCATGGCATGGAATGAAATTCGGTTCAGTGAGTGCAAGATTGAGGACATGCATACCGAGCTCGTGACCGTGGTGATGAAGAAGATGGTCTGCCAAACTATGCTGAAAAAGTTTGCCATACTTCCAGAAAATTACGTGAGGAGACTGAGGTACGTATTGCGGCCACAGCCAATTGAAGATATGATCGAAAGCAGACTGAGTCGCAAAGCGGTCTCCAGGTACTGAACTAGCTGTGCTGTGCAAGAGAGCTAGCTGTGCAAGAACGATCGAGAGCTAGTGACTGATCGATCGAAGACACACCAATAGAACCAAGAGGAGCGAGGAGACTGCAGTGTGATTTCGAATGCCAGGAGTCCCTTGTTTTTATAGCTAGGTAACCCCCTTGGACTGAATCATTGTTGAATTTCCATTTCCATCTCCATTTTTTCTGTCCACAGGCCTGCTCTGCCGTCCAGGTCACGTCCCCGGCCCGCTTGATCGATCATTCAGGGCCCCCACTAGCGTGCCAGCATTGATCATTCATCGATCATTGATGATTCCGGACCAAGCTAGCTTTGGATGCTCCCATTCAGAACAACGACCTGCACTAGCTCCGGGACCCAGTTGCATTGCACGTACTCAGCATATTGAATCGTGATCGACAAAGCAATCTCCTTGCTCAGCACTGTCTCCATGATCGAGAGTTACATGGATTCATTGCATTTGCGCAATGCCATGGCTGTCACTTTGGGGATCGAGTCACCCACCTGCAGTGCTGTCCCCTGATGTGACTTCTGGCCGACTCTGGTCTGACTGATTTTTTGAATCTTCTTGCTTGATTCTGTAGCCTGGTCGATCGAGATATTATCTAGATGGGCATGTTGCCATGTTGGAGTGTTTAGCTAACTTTGCACTGCTGATATATCAACTGAGATAGAAATGACCAATCATGCACGTCGTCATAATTTACAACAGTCAATTATTTATCAGCCAGGCTAAGTACTATCTGCTTCAATTCACAGTCTATCGAACTCAATTTGATGAGCTTTAGATCCATATACAGATTGGCATACATGCCATCTCAAATGCAAACGCATATTGATCATATTCTTATACAATTAAAACATTAATTATATTTCCCATGCCACTGGATGGATCGAAAACTAGCTGTTACTTAGTTGAACTCTTACTATACTTTAAAGAGTATAATAGCGTGATTATTTGTTATAATGTGCCATAATTGTGACACGCATTCGATTCAAGTGCATGCACACTCAGATCTCTACTTTAAAATGACGATCGCCAGTATGCATCCGACTGATCCGAGTGAAGTTCCAGTCGGGTAACTATTTGGTTGGGAACTGCCAATTTCTTGAATTTTCGCCAGTTAAATTAATAATCAACGACTGTGACTCACTCGTGGAGCAACCCGCCACCCATAGACCATGTAAGCTGCAAAATTTACTGCCAGTGGCATCTTGAACCCGAGCTTGAACCCCACGTTCGGTCATTGACAGTATGACACCTAAGTGACACCTTGTAAAACTATTTCCAACAATGCGGCCATCTGCCACCAAAGAACAACGACCCTCTGGAGTCAGAGTAACCCCCAATCTTCTTGCAGTTTTATGGCCTTGCCGGAGACACGTGTCTTTTTTACCAAGTAATCACTTGAATAGTTGAATTATGAGTTTTTGTCAGACAAAAAATTACTAAGGCTCTGGTAGGGGGACCGAAGCAGGACGCATCTTACGTCATTTCAAATGTTTCTAGTCTCCAGACTTACATTAAGTACCGGTGCCAGACTCATTCTGTTAATTCAGCATGTTAATTTACGTCTTGAATCTAAATAGTTAATGCCATCAGATGTAAATTAAAATGCCCAGGTGTGCATAAATTCAGAGAAATCAACAGCATTTGGCAGCCCGGATGCATACACCGTGCAGTGTGAAATCTATATCAGTCCTAGACTTTGGAGCTGAAGAAGAAAATGAATGGAAAAATGGCCATCACTGTGGAGGATATAATATTCCCTATAAATCTATAATCAATGTCCTTTCAGTATTTTCTTAAACAGCTATGGGTAGTACGATGGAAGCACCCAAAACCATCAAAATAAGCAATTCAGCATAGTTGACTAGTTGTAGGTACCTTTTCCTTAAAATAAATATTTTTTTAGTATTAGCAATTGAAAATATGAATTTTCAAAAAAAATAAAATAGATATGGCATGTAATTTCTATGAATTTTTGAAGCAAAAGCTCCCTAGACCACTGAAAATGTCCTACAAGTGGATTTAAAATTGAAATCTCAAGAAATTTGAAATCAATCAATCACAGTTAAGCATGGAGACATTTTAATGATGCTTTTTAAAGATTTTTAATGCAAGTCTTGAGGCAATTTAATGAAAATCTAAGATATATGAATGGGTACAAGGACGAAAATGGGTGTTTTCACCTTAGTCAAACAATGCAATCACAAATTGGAAATTTCACAATTGTGATATTTTGACATTTCATTGTGAATTATAGGTTTTATGAAACATCAATTTGATAGCTTTTGAATTTTGAATTAGGTGTTAGTTTCAATTTGTAATTTTATATTCAAATTTTTTAACTTAAAAAAATAGAAACACACCAAATAGAGTACATTTATCAATTTTATCATATTGTACTTTTAACACCAACATAAATTAAGAAACTCTATATAGAAGCAAAGTTATCTGTATTCATTATCTAATGCCAAAAATTTACACATCTTTATTTGGAGGGAAAAAACTTGTTTTTCAGTTCACATTTTTAAAAGTATAATTTTATCTTTCAAATATAATTTAAACTTGAATTAAAGAAGCACGCAACATCATTCTCATTGTGACTTTCAAAATCAACATCATATTTGCTCAGATTTTCAAAATAAACATTTTTCATATGTTTGGGATTCAATTTGAGCTGGCCAGACTCTGATCAGGGGGGCCGAAGTAATACGCACCTTTCCACTATTTTCAGTCTCCAGGGTCACTCATTCTGTTAATTGATGTTACTGTAATGTCTCCAATATATTATGCCATGTTCGTTATTAAAGTGTCTGTCTATTCACCCCCGAGAATTGGACAAATTCACCGTAGGTATTTAATTAATATGCACAGTATCCCGGTGC